>JAQGBT010001918.1:0-27627 GCA_034698585.1 Disparrhopalites patrizii | reverse complement strand
TAATTTCCTATAATAATTTCCTATAAGAATTTCTTATAATAATTTCCTATAATAATTTCCTATAAGAATTTCTTATAGTAATTTCCTATAATAATTTCCTATAAGAATTTCTTATAATAATTTCCTATAATAATTTCCTATAAGAATTTCTTATAATAATTTCCTATAATAATTTCCTATAAGAATTTCCTATAATTATGAAATAAAAATTTAAATTATCATTAGTATAAACACATATGTACAATTAGTTTGTAAGGCAAAGTAAAGAGTAATTTTTCTACATTTTTTGGAATATGAGAATGGATTAGATCTTAAAAAAAGAATTTGAATTTTAAAAATTCTACACTAAAATGTTCGCTCTTATTTTTGGGAAGTTTAATCCGAATTTTAATTAATATTATTTCTGATGCCCGTCCCTGTGATTCTGATAATATGTTTAAAAAAATGTAACATCAATTTTTTGCTTAGTTTGGCGAATTACCGTACCATCTCGTCCGAGCCAAAAGATTCGGAGATCTGTACAATCACGTCCTGTTCAATTATCAATGGCTCCACGCCAAAATATCATCTTGTCCTCTCCAGTCCGCTCTCAGTGACTACGAGGATGCGTGTATGCACGTCAATGACAAAGAGGCGTCCAGGTACCATTGTATTTACATATACTTACATACGTACGGATATACATATACAGATAGATACACAAAACACTATTTAAAATCAATTTTTCACCTTTTCATGTCCTTAAGTGTCTTGTCATGTCATTTTTTATCTCTCCCGTGTCTTTCTCGTCTTGGCATGTTCGTTCATGGATGAAAAAAATCACTTTTTCACCGCTTTCATTGTATTTCCACCGCATTTCCATGTTCAAATTTTGCTAAAAAAATGAATGTGCATGAATCTTTTTGGAATGTTGGCCTTCTCGCTATTTGTCACCTTCTATTGTCCGTGTCTTGCTCAATATTTTCTTCTTATACACCTTGGCTTTTGTCTTCTTCAAGGGAAGAGATGCGTCGGTTAAAAAGGTAAGTGTTGGCCCGAAATAGGTTTGCTTTAATTCTTGTATATGTAATTATACGTATGAATATGTATGGAATGCTACTGAATGTTATGCTCCGCATTTATGAATGTCTTTTAAGCTAATTGGAATGCAAATGTTTTAAAATTTTGCATATTTACCCATTTTAAATGTATGTAAATGCAAATATATTTCCCATTTATGAATGTCTTTTGCGCTAATTGGAATGCAAATGTTTTAAAATTTTGCCTATTTACCCATTTTAAATTTATGTAAATGCAAATGTTTATAAATTTCGCCTATTTACCCGTTTTAAGCTAGTTTAAACGTAATTTGTTTTTAAATGTTATCCCATTTCAAGCTAATGTGAATGTGCGTTTTCGAAAATTTTGCTTATTTACCTAATTCAATCTTCTACATATATCAAGGTCTTTCCTGTATTATAGCATCCAATTTAATTTTATAGTGTTTGTTAGTTAGTTTGTTTGAATTTAATTGGGACGGAGTGGGATAATTAGGAGCATTGAAAATAGTTGAAATAATAACATTTTTGGATGAACCAATTTCAACAGAGAAATCATGTTAGTGGCGGACGCACTTCGACTGGGCGGAGCAATCCTTCTAAATCATTCTCAGATGCTCGCCCCGCAAGTGATTGGGCGTCTCCTCCCCGAAATCGGGAACAACCCAAACGTTAAAAATTTGTTGCGTCAGTGTGACGCGGAGGGAATTTTCCATAATGCCCTCCTCCCGACCTACCATTGTATGCATACGCCCGGAGGACCATTAAAGGTCAGTTCAAAAGTCCAAAATTCCCGCCAGGCTTATCACTGGTAATTTTGTCAATATGGTGGATTTTATGTTGAAAATTTTTGTCATTCTTGTGGCTTTTGTCAGTACTCTTTGGAAGGCCATCAATTTGCGGTGTTCGGCTTTTGCCTCACGGCGGATTACCGTTATATCATATCTGTATCGAATAAATTCGTCACGTGGGATTTGTCCACAAGTGACATGTGTCGGGAGGTGATTCCCGGGATTGAGGGGATTCTTCAGGGTTTGGTGATTAGTCCGGATAATCGATATGGGGCTGCCTTCTCCAATATTAATCAAGTGGTGCTACTTAATATGTTGACGAATGAATTCGAGATTTTGGAGAATCCCCTGGTGGAGCAGAGACCTATTACGGGATTGTTTTTGCTGAATACTCACTTGATCGTTCATGGGCTGAGGAGTTGGGTGGTTTTTAAGTATGACTATTTATAACTAATTATTTTTAAATTATTAATTATTAATTCATAGGGCAAGCCAAAAATATTAGGAGCATTAACTGGATTTTAGACCATTGGGAGCTGTTTTCAAAGAGTTTTAAACAATTTAGGACTGCCTTTTTAGGAAAGATTAAGCATACATACATGACTTTAAAAGTATAATATAAAACAAGGACGTAATTTTTAAAAATGGACACAAGCTGCTTAAATTGAAATATTAGAATTACTAAAAAGAGTTGCAGGTTATTTTTATCCCAGTATACACATCGTTGTTTTTTTTATATAAATCAAATTAGGAAACACAAAGTAATGATAAATTTTGAGGCATCATTTCATGCGAATAGGCATAATTTTACATATACATACATATAATAGATCACATGAACAGACATCATATTAGCCAAAATACTTAAGGAATAAAAAGTAAACATTAAATTATAAAATGTGAAAAGCTTAGTGTTTTAAAAAGTTTTCAATAAACATGAGTTAAATTTTAAATACACATAAATTAAATTTGAATACACATAAATTAAATTTGAATACACATAAATTAAATTTTAAATGCACATAAACAAAATGCTGAATAAACATAAATTAAATTTTAAATGGACATAAACGAAATGTTAAATAAACATAAATGAAATTTAAAATAAACTTAAATGAAATTTAAAATATACATAATTTTTTTATAAATAGCTTTGTAGGCGTAAAATTCGAATCGTTTTTGGGCAAAAACATTAATATTTAAGGAAATATTTTATTTTCTACGACGCAAAAGCATGTACTTTTATAAAAATCATATATTCTTGGGACAAAGACAGTTTTTTGTGCAAAAATTGCAATTTTTCAGGCAAAACCGATAATTGTTTTAGACACAAAAAATACAACAGGCATAAAAAGTTTAATTTGTTACGAAAACAGACTTTCTTTCGGCAACAATAGTAAAACTTATTTAGACAAAACCAGGATTTTTTAGCAGCGTAATTTGGCTTGCCCTACAAATTAACTATAATATAGTTTATAGTGACACATTTAAAACCCAAAAATGCATTAAATCTGAACCTTTACAAATATTTTGTTGTTGCTCCCATAGCATTCATGCCGAGATAGAATCAGTGGTTCCTCTGGCGGAGCATTTGAATCCGATTTTGAATATGACGTTTTCCACTCTAAAAGACTATTTCATCATTCTTTGGAGTGGAAGTTTGGACGACACCCACATGCAGCTAGTAACCGTGGAGGATGGGATGGATTTACCGATTTTGAATTTTCATGGGTATTTCCGAACAATTTTCTAATCTTTCTCTCAATCAGTACTTTTCGAACGCATATAACTTTCTAGAGCTGTATTTGAACTTTTAATTTTTTGCGGTTTTAGTGCTATTGTAATTTCGCTGAGCCGAACAAAACTTTTTACTTGCGTCGAGGATCACGGTAATCACATGGTGGAAATGAATCTCGTGGACGGCGAATGGCAATTGGATCGAGTCTATGACACAAACACGGACAAGCTCATTCAATTGGAATTTTCACAGCAAGAGACTTTTGTTATTGGTACTTTTATGATGGGCTACAAGGTTTGCTGCAGTTAAAAATTTTCTAAATTCTCCCAAAATGATGTTTTTATTACAATTAAATTATTTTTTTGAAATGCTCTTTAAAAAACAATGACATTTTTCAGGTATTTGAATTATCATCGGGGAAAATGGTAACACTTCTACTGCCAGACAATGGAATTAGGAACATTTCTACAAAACTTCTGGAGTCGAATTCCTGCGTTCTGTCCAAGGACAGCACCTACGCCATTGCTGGAGTCAGGTCCTCCATTTTAGTCTGATTGTTATTTTATTATAAAAATATTTTTGTAACAAATATATTGAGCGTATAATCGTATGAGCTTTATTACACAGGAAAAATTTGTACGTCTGGGACATGATCACAGGAGACTTGCTCAAAAATCTGGACGCACATTTTGGGAGAATTATTAAGATCAGCAGTTTGACAATTGGCAACTGGAATTCCGTGATTACGTCCTCCATCGATCGAACCGTGAAGGTTTGGAATATCAACAATATTTTTGAGCAAGTGCACGTCATTGATCGACATGAGCTTCAGATTGATTCTTTAAGGTTAGCTGCCGCATTATTATTTCATTTTTATCCCAAAAAGAGAATTACGTAGCATGATACTAGCCCATTTTGCCTATACATTAATTCCGACGGTGCGAGGGATTCCATAAATAAAGAAATTATTAAATGATTTAAAATGATTTAAAAAACGCTTGAAATGATGGCCTTAACATGTTTATAACCAAAATAGTATTTAATTATTGTATTTTATTTATTTTTGAAATTAAATTTGAATGCCTAAATTTTTCCTAGCATATCACCAGTAGCTCAAGTAGTGGCAACAGCTACCCGAAATTGTGTGGGGATCTGGGATCTCCGATCGGGGAAAATCGTGGGGAAGTTGGCAGATTCGCCGCTAGGGGCGATTGTGACGCATTGTGTCATAAATAAGGCAGGAACGTAAGGAAAAATATTTATATTCAGTAATTTCCCTATAAACGATTTCAAATATAAATTTATGCCTGAATTAATATAGACATATCATAGCGGCGGAATCAGGCTCCGTCTTAATTTGGAACGTCGACACCGGAACGGTGCTTTTTAAGGAGGAGCAAGAGGCAGTGAAGCAAATGTTTTTTATTGACAAGGATCAAGTTTTCATAACTGTTTCCAAAGTGGGAGGGGCTGATCTGAAGTAAGTTTTTATTCCGTTTAAAATGTGATTACTTCACAGTTTAATTTGAACTTGGCTATAAAAAAAAACTTGGAACTCTCAAGGTGCTTCTCCGTAGCGAGGCAAATGCCCTCGGGCATCAAATTATATGAACTGGAGTATCCTATCAAGAACCTCCGTAATTTAATTGCCACCTCCGACTCCAGTTTGCTGGTTGGTCCAGGATTTGAGAAGTTAAAGGATACGCTGTATGTATTCAACGCCAAAAACGGGGTCATGATGCATAAGATCATTTTGAAGTACCCAAATTTCAAGGACTACGCCAACATTTTGGCGGTGCCTCGACGAGCCACCCAAATTGCGTTGATTGATTCGGACAAGGGGAATATTATTGATGTGAAGACCAAGAAATTCGTGAGATCTGTCCCCAAATGGGGTGGGAAGTGTACAAAGGATGGGAAGTATGGCCTGTATGCTCCCGGGCGGGGAGGCCTGGAACTGATTGACTTGAAGCATGGAAAAACCATCCGGACTTTTATTCCTAAGGTATAATAATTGTGTAATATACAGTGGACTGTCTCTTTATAATGGGCTCCCTTATTGCGGTCACACTTCTATATCGGTGGCAGAAAATGCGCCCTTCAAATACTTTCTCCAATTGTTAATCTATAAATCTTTATTCCCTATGATGGTTTTAGTTTATCACGGACAAAGTTTGCTGATTCAAGCGTAACCGTTATACAGGACACACATTAACTTGTCAACAATTAGGGAAAGGTTTTTAGGGGGAATTTTCTGCCGCCATCATAGAGAGAGAACTGTTATAAGGTTATAAGGAAGTCGATTATAATATAAATTTGATCATCTTCATGCGAGCTTAATACACAAATTAATCATCTCTATTTATCTCCAAAGCACAAAATGGTTGAATTCACAAATTCGGCAGTTTTCAAATATTCGACCTAGCGCTTTGTTTGTGCGTGGATTTTTTTATACTGACCAAATGTTATAGCAAAATTTATTCCAAATTTGATAAACATCATTTTGCATTTTCAAAAATATTAAGTAAAAATATTTAAATTAATTACAATATTAAATTAATTATCAAGTAAAAAATCGTGTACATACAACCATTTACAACAGCCAGTCATGGCAGAAATCATCTGCAACGTTTCTTGCGATGCAAGATGTAGCTCATAGATATTTTAATTTGAGAGTTACAAAAACATTTTCAACAAAATCTAGTCATTCAGTAATTAATTTGATAACAACACCTGGTAAATAATATACATCTGGTTTGTGACGCATTTATATTGACGCATTTATACCGATTACGGTATTTAATTGAAAAAATTTAACGAACGATAAATGCTTTAATAGTGGATATTTTTGTGTATATTAGAGAGGATTGGAGATGGTCAAGTTTTGTATTAATGTCGCATGGAAATGATCAAATTTTGATATTCGCACTCTCAAAATATGTATGTACATTTTAATTGGCAATGTCGTTAGGTGGCGGAAGGAGTCTTCACCATTATCACTATGTTCAATCGAACGGATGAATACGTTCTGTATTATCACGGAGGAAGAAAAACAATCCGGGTTTTTAGGTAGGCCCGTTAACACCGTATATTATAGAAAAATGGCACTACACTTTCCCTATAATGTTAAGCGTATAACCATAAATTTGCAATTGAATTCCTTGTTTGGTAAACAGAACCAGCGATGCCGTCATGATCGCCGACTACAGAGTACCAGCAGAATTATCTTCCATCGACACAACAGCGGACGGGAAGTCTGTGATCCTTGGAACATTAGATGGATGCCTCACAATCCTCACCATTGCGGATCCGAAGAATCCCAAAACGCCGGAGTATCTCCAAAATCTGCCATCCCGAAACGAAGAAGTAAGCCCTTTTGTACATTTTACTTTCCCATGAAAACGCATCTGGTTGTCTTGGAGAAATTTATTTTGTGGACATATTTGAAATGAATTTATGAAATGGATTTTTTTATTTTACAAAATTTCCAGAACGTCAAACGGGAAGTGAAATCATTCAACCCCTTTTGCCTCAAAGCCGCCGCCAAGATGGTATCTCTCGCTCATCGTGCCCAGCACGCCACCGCCACGCAGAGGAAGACTCCTCTCCAGGCCTACCGAGACGGTCGGGATAATTTGGAATCTGCTGATACGGAATCTGTGACGGAGTTCACGGAGGACACCACCAAATCCGGGGCTTTCACCCTCCCGGATACTGCCGCGGAGTCGGACAGCGAGACACTCACGGAAGGGGCACCTGAGCTGGATCGAGATGACGAGGACGAGAAGACAGACACTTGAGCACCATTTTGCACGATCCGGAGATTAATTCAGTGAATTGCTAAAGTAAAAATTCGGTAAAGTCCACTCTCTCTCTCTACAACGGATTTGTTTGCAACGGTTCTCTCCCTATTACGGCCGCAAAAAATGATCCTATCAAAACATTTCTACCGTAGAAATTTCCGTTCTATTTTGCTGTTTTCGCTAGAACGAAAAAAAATTACATGAAACCGTTACAGAGAGATTTGACTTCAATATGAATGCATAGCAATAGATATTGGATTCCTAAAACACACTTTGGCTCTACTATAGTTGGATATTTGTTATAGTCGCAAACAAAACCCTATGGTGCTGTTCCTCAACTGTGACATGATTTTTGGAATTAATAAATGCAAATTTACACGTACACTAATGAATTGATTGCCACTTAGGTTGCAATTAATAATTTATTATCAAATGATTGGCAGTGAAAAGGCATTCGAGCTAAAATTATTCAGAACTCTCAAAAATTGGAAATTTGACGGTCTGTATCTGTACATGCATTGACTATGCTGGTGATTTGTGGCATCTAAACTGATTTCTTATACATATGTACATATGTACTACCCAGTACAGTTTATACATAATTTAATGAGACAGTTTAATTGAAAGGCGAATAAATATTTCTCCACAGAGAGCCTAATTAAAAGAATAAAAATTTCTCCACAATGACATTACATGTATGCATGTATATATATATATAGGTGTTATTCTGTTATTAGTAATATGTATAGACGAGGAATTTCAAACTAATTTATTACAGAATGATACTGGATTAGCCCATGTATGTATTTCAAACAGAAACAGAAACCCAGGATCTCCATAGCGTCATCAAAGTAATAAATTTGTGCAACAAATACAACCTCAACCCATTTGCCATCTCCGTTCAGGCGGGCTTTGTGAAGACCCAAAATCTGCAATTTCAAGTTAGGTCTTGTGCAAACTCAACCAAATTTGCTTACTACTTCTTGCAGTTCTGTTCAGGACTGTCCAACTGGCGGGAATTTGTACGAAGACTGATGAACGTTCCATCACGCAATTGCTGATCCTGCTTTGTATGGCCAAAGTTGCCTTGCAGTTTCGCACTTGGCATGTATGACATCAAATAACAAGGACATTTATACAGAATATAAGTAAACATCTAAATGTGAAAGGCCAAATGGTATAACCTTTGAAACTATCCGTTAAGAACAGATTTACCAGTTAAAGTCGATGCATACGAAGAAGCACAATTCCACCCTACGCTGGTCTACTTTCATTCTGAAGGGGGACTTCAATATATCTGTGAATGTACGATCATCCGTGTCAACTCTGACGTTCGCCTGCAGTTCACCTGCTTGTGTAGCGTTTTTTACTTCCTTCCAATTGGGTGATCCCTCATATTCTACATTCAAGAATTCAGAAGCAATAAACGTCGCAATCGCGTCGTTTGCATCTCGGTTACTTTTCTGGCTAGTACTGTTCACAACCAGGTGTAATTTGCTCTTGTCCGGCGCTGCTTGGACTTTCTCTGTGACAAAAATTTAGACAAATATACCGTGAGAACCACATTAATTAGAAATTAATACAAATGATAAAATTATTTATATAGCATTTATTTATATAAACAAAAATTGAAATCAGAAGATTCGTCCATTAATAATGGAAAGTGGGCAAAATGTCGACTGTCGTTGCAACCGCACTCTATGGGTGCATTAAAATTGTGCTGTTATATAGGAAACTGGGTGAAAAAAATAATATTAGTTAATCGGGACTGATGTCGGATACAATACTGATTATTTAATACATTATACGAATAACTAATAACTGTCAATTTTGCTCAAAATGTTGAATCTTTGTTGAAATAGAAATAAACTTGTGGTATTGCTTAGTTGAAAGAACGAAGTGTTCTTACCATTTTGTAGGACAGCCAGCAAGGCAATTGTAAGGAGGATGACCCTCATCCTAAAGGCAAAAGGCTATCTGTAGAAGACAATATTTCATGCTCAATTAGAAACATTTAGAACCCAATTATTCGTAGATGTAAGTTGTACCTCCTGAAAAGCTTTACTCGTTAACGGATGGAATTCGCAGAACAGGTTTCTTGAAAATGTTATTCCTACACAGTCTTCCAAAATTCGCTAAACTCTAAATGTTTTTTAGACGCTAAATGCATTCTTAGACAACATGGAATTAGTATGTATTTATTACGTTTTGTCAGGTTTTGTAGTTGTTATATGAAAGGTGAGATGGAAAACTATTCATACAAAATTTTACTCCAAACTTGTAACAACAAAAAATGTTTTTCCAAAATGTAGTCACAAGTTTTGTTTTTATATGCACGTATTTTTCATTCACTTGCCACGGAGGAAGTATGACTTCGAGGAAATTAATCTGCAACCTTTTATGCAAAATTCCTGAATATGTATACGTGCGCGTATGTGGGTATACACACATTAAGATTAACGGTATTTATGTATTTTATGTCTTTATGTACCACACATGTTATCGTGGCTCGTGGCAATTAGGAGGGATAAACGTCAATCCATTAGAAAACATAGGGATCCAGATTAACAGAGATGGGGATCACAGATTAAAACTCCATCTGTTAATCTGGATTATAGGGATTTTTAATCCCAATCCACCAACCCAACCGTTACCGTTTATTTAATTCAAACCAGGCTGAAAACGTTGCATTTTAATTCACTGTCAATTCAATCCATCGTGCAAAAAAAAAATAATCGGATTAAATTCTGGATTGGATTAAAATTTATCTTCATTCACGTCGAAATTCATGTGCCTAAGGAACATTTTTGTTCAATTATTGCTAATTATTACCAGTTCACTTACTACCAGTTATCAACAGTTTCCACATTTGAAACATTTTCAATTTAAGAGTAAAATTTCCATTGGATATTAATGGCTACATTTCTAGTGCAGGAAATGGCAAATGAACATTGGCAACCGTTAACTTTATAGTAATTAAGCGATAAATTAATTACTACTTACATTTATATGCATACCTATGTAGTAATACACAGACTGTCATTTTACCGATTCCTTCATTTATGTACAGTGGAGTCTCTGCATAACAACTCTGAAGGGAGGGGCAAAAAATAGTGTTACAGGGAAAAGTTGTTATATAGAACATTAAGTACGCACCTTACATGTACGAAGGGCTGGAAAAATAATGTTCTTACATAGAAATGTTGTTATAAAGAGACTTGTTATAGAGAGACTCCACTGTATGTGTGAACTAATTTAGAAATTCAAGTTTTGAAATATAAAAATCAACGGTTCCATTGTATACATATTTTTGTTTGTGGCTTGTGCTGGTGGCACTAAATCCTAAATTTATTTTACAATTCTTTATAATATAAGCAACAAAATGTATGCTAATTATTTTACTTTCAAATACATACGATAGCGGTGAGTAACAGTTGTACTTTATCGCCTGTGTGTGTAGTATTAGATAACATAGCATATTAATCCAATTAATCGGATTAATTAATCCCAATTAATTCAATCCGGACTAATTCTAAGTTAATATAATCCACAATAATCTAATCCCACGAAAATTCGAATTAATCTGTAAGGGTTACTCATTAATTTTGTCTCATTTAATCCTTAATCCCAAATGTAGTCTGAAAACCATCCCCCATCTCTGTAAAATTTACAATCTACTTCAAGTTCGCGAGTAAAGATATTTCAAAGGAAACAGCTCATTCGACGCTCACCCATCACTGATAAAAAAAATTCTTCAATCTCAGAGAGATTTCTAGTATCACATGGCACAATACATATAAGGGGGAAACTATTATGTTTTATATTCAAATGCAAGCTATTTATGTATACACATAAAAAACTTTGCTTATGTTACATATTATAAATATTACTTGTGCTCTGCATGCTATTAAAGAAACTGTGTGAGTGCAATTCAAGCAACATACTCACTAAAATACAACTAAACATTACATGTAGGGACAGGCGTCTGCAGAAAATGCTGGCGGTTATCTTAAACCGTGAGTTTGAATGGTGATGACTCCGTACGGAATATTCCAGCCATAATCATTACACATATCTTTGAATAATACCTAGGTAGAAGTATATACGAATTTCTTACCCACTATCATTGTTTTTGTTTATTTTGACGCATGGACAGCGCATTAGGAATGCAATACAGTCGAACCTCTCTATAACGGTTCCCCTTAAATCAGCATATTTTCCCCGTTATAATGAAAAACCGTTATTGAGAACAAAAATTTCTATGTTAACAATTGGAAAAAGTTTTTGAGGGAAGCATTTTCAGTCACCGGTATAGAGAGATAACCGTTATAAGGGAGCTCGTTATAGAGAAGTTCAGCTGTATAACGAAAATCCGTTATAGAGAACAGAAATTTCTGTGTTAATAATTGAACAGTTTTTGAGGGAAGCATTTTCAGCCACCGGTATATAATAAGAAAACCGTTATATGGGAGCCCGTCATAGAGAGGTTCGGCTGTCAATTACCGTACATGGGAGTACAGTGGACTCTCGCTATAACAGCCCTGAAGGGAAGGGCAAAAACGGTTGTTATATGGAAAAGTTGTTATATGGAACATTTAATATGTACACTGCATATACACAGGGCTGAAAATTAACGTTGTTCTGCAGAAAAAGTTGTTATAAGGAGAGTTGTTGTAGAGAGAGTCCACTGTAATGGGACTTACCAAACTTCAGAGACAAAGGAAAGCTTTCAAAAACCAAATACAGTGGACTGTCTCTACAACAACCGTGAAGGGAAGGGCAAAAATGGTTGTTACAAGAATTTTTTTTTATATAGAACAGTCAATGTGTATACACTCGTATATATATAAACGAGGACCTAAAAAAATGAGTTGTTGTAGAGAAAAGTTGTTATAATGAGAATTGTTATAGATAGAGAGTCAACTTTAATCATTATGATTTTTTAATTGTTTAATCCATAATTTGCACTGATTACATGGATTCTATTATTTGGACCGCCTATTATATTAATATGTAGTACCTACTTCTAACAATAACAATAAGCATAATTTAATAATTAATTTATATAAGATGCACTTCTGTAATATAATGCTCTACATTATTGTTTTAATTCCACCATTCATCAAGTGGCACTCAATATCCATTGAGATATAAACTGATTCATTTCCCATTTATTACATGTTTTGACTATAATATACACATCTTGTAGACACAATGCCACAAATATTGCACAATTTAATAAAATAGAAAGTAAGAATTTCAATTCGCCGCGCAAGAAATATAATGTAATTCGGGTAAGTTTATATACAAACAGTCTAGGTACTCTCAGCATAACGGTTTCCCTTCAATCAGCAAATTTTCTCCGTTATAAATTCAAGAGCTAATGGAAATAGAAATTTCTACATGAACAATTGGAGAAAGATTTCGAGAGGACGAGGGGAGAATTTTCTGTCACCGATATAGAGAGAAAACCGATATAAGGGAGCCCGTTATAGAGAGAGTCGACTCTAATTGAATATAATTATTGCAAAAGTGATAGTTGGCTGTAATAATTGCACATTTTTATAAGCTGTACGTAAATTTAAATAAATCTGAAAGGTAAAGCGGTAACTTTGGTAATGGTCGTTAAGTACAAGCGATTGTCAACAGAATTGTGAACAGAATCACCAGTTGAATCCCAAACAAAAGACGAAGCACACTTGCATCCCATGTTTGCCTACTTTCCCTCCGATGCCCAAGAATTTGGCCTCCACCCCATCATTGAATATAGCCCCAGTGTCAAATCCCACGCCCGTGCTGAAGCCCACGTGACCCGTGTTGACCGTCGCCTCGACCACGGCAGCTCGACCCATCAAGCCATAACCTCCTTCCACTCCAGCAGTTAGAAATTTGGTCTCGTGATCCGCATCTCGTCTACTGCCACTGTTGAACACATCCGGTGTTTTTGAGGCTGATCGGTGCACACCAACTTCAAAAAGGCCGACTTTTCCGGAGAAATCAGTTTGCTGGTCGCCAGCTCTGACGAACAATACTTGTTGTTCTTGACCTTTATCAGGATTTGAAGATTTTTGACCCGCAGCCGCCAACACGAATCCTTCCCCAGAAGCATCCACATAACCACCATGGAAATTGCTCCTGTCTGACGCTGCTTGGACTTTCCCTGTGACAAAAAATTCGAATAATATACATAAAAGAGGCAAAATTGGAGATTATAACCAATTAAATATGACAAAATTAGAATCCCACAAATTACGATCTATTAATAGTGGACAGTTGCCAAAATATTTGTCCCAGTACAAATCAGCTCATAATTAGATTTTAAAAAACAAAATTAAAATACCATTTTGTACGGTGACTAACAAGGCAATTGTGAGGAGGATGACTTTCATCTTGAAAGGAAGCTGTAAAACGCAAAAACTATATTGTATAATCAATTAAAATTGATGCATATAACTCATTGCTATACGTACGTCCTAAAATAGTATGAAAGAAATATTATAATAAAACATGATTCCGATCGAATTCTTTATTTTCCATTAAAAATTAAAACTCATGCAAATCAATATTTAAAGTGGAATTTTTACACTTTAGTTTCACTTTGCCCCAAAATTATTTATTTTCTGTTAAACCCCTGTAACAACTTCATTTGTCCTTCCCTTCAGGGCTGTTAAAGGGAGACTCCACTAGTAGTCCCCAAAAATTGACCAAAATCTGAGTTTTCATTTTCAGACAAAATAGAAATATCGAATTTATATTCATTACCTTTTTGCTGGAATTTTCCGTTGAAAAATGTGATGGAAAACGGCTTTGTACAACGCTTTGCTAGAAACGTCTACCAAAAAATTTAAACGTTTTTTGAAATTGTACTTAAGCTGTATTTTTGCAACGGTAACTTGTGTCCAGTTGTCTCCGAGGAACTATGACTTGGAGAGGCAATTGATCCAGCAACATTTATACAAGATAATTATTATGTACGTTTACATAGATACATAGTTACATACATAGTTACATAGGTACGTAGATTGGTATACATAAATCATACATCAGGGGTGTGCAAAGTTGTGGCGACAACGGTCACAATCACAAATCAAAATCCTAAAAACTCGAGTTCGACGGGTTCCGGGGAAACCAGAAAAACTTTCAGGGAAATGAGCAAATCGGGCCCGAATATACTGAAATTTCGCAGGAGATAAATTTTGAAGGGAATTGCTAGAGACATAGTCACGGAAAGTACGATAAGAAAAGAGAAAGAATTTCGGGGAAAATGATCATATCGTGCAAAACCAGGGAAATTGCTAAAAACGCACTTTTTCAGGGAAGTTGCTAAAAACGCAATTTTTCAGGGAAATTACTACAAACGAAAATGGTCAGAGTAATTGCTAAAAACGCAAATTTTCAGAGAAATGGCTAAATTTTCACGGTAATTGTGAGACAAGTATGCAGGGAATATATGTTAAAGAAACGTATGTATGTAACTGTTGAATGTCCGACCCGGTCCAGGATGATCTTTGCTATTGTTGCATGGCTGGGCAATTATCATCAGGGATTCTCATTTAAAACGAAAGCAATTTTTATACGGAGATAATTAATATATTAATGTGTGTATACACAATAATACACAAAATCTCCGGGCCAAGGAAATTTGCAAATTTTACCACTCTGCTAAAAACAAAGAACCTAAGGGGGATCTCCCGATTTTTTTTGTAATTCCAAGGCGGTTCATAAAAGTCGTGGAATTTTACGACCGCTTCAGTGATAAAATTTCACGCTTAAGGAAATCAAAATCCAGAATATCGGACAGAATTAATCGTCCCATGAGACCCAAACTGATACTCTTTAATGTTTGCACAATTTGCTGATGGTCACCCGAAAAGTTCAGCATATGGTCACTTGGATGACCAGAAACCATCGGTTGCGCACTACTACCATAGGTACGTGATATCGTCGAAATCGGGCAAATCAACGAGCAACGTCAATTTGTTAGAAAATACATTTGCGGATCTAGATTTCCCATTTACTTCAAGTTCTCAAGTAAAGTTATTTCCATCGAAACAGCTCTTACAATCATCACTGATAAAAACTTTCTTCAATCTCAGGAAGAACTTTTCTATAGTAAAAAATGACAGAAAGTATGGAGAGGAAAGTATTTTTTACATACATATAAGCATTCTGTGAATATATACATGTATGTATTTGTGTACAGCGTGACGAAATTCATGCTCACTAATATGTATATGTATATCTGTACATCTTAATCTTAATTCATGCCTAAAAGACATCTTAACGTAGAGCAACTTACATTTTTCTGCAGAAAATGCAGAAGGTTATCTAAACGTGCTACAATGGTGATAAATCAGGAGTTTGTATTCCAGCCATTACCATTAACGTTGAACAGTATATAGCAGAATTTCTTACCGTCTACCATTTTCTTTGTCTATGAAAATTATCGTATGTACAGCGCTTCTAGGTTTTAATATATTATCGTACATGTGGATTCCCCAGGCTCCAGAGAATAATACAATTTTTCAAAGAAAAAACGTTCACCCTTACGCCAACGCTAATTTCTTTGTCCCTTTCTTTCTACAATTATTGCGCAAGCGCATTTTTTGTGATAAGTATTTGTGCAATTTTTTAAAACTTATTTTCAACTAAAACTTATTATTTTAAGGTTGAAAGAACTTTTATTTTCTGATAATTGATACAGATTGTGATATCATGTGTATACCAGCCAGATGACGAGATTATCTCCCAGTATTGCTGCTTACTACGGAGAATCCTTTGTAGTTTGTAATACTTTGGCCGAATGCTACTTGCCGAGTGGTGGCAGTGGATTAGGAATAAAAAAAAAGTTGTCAAATCCGCTACCTATTCAACGGATTCTTTTATAGCGGTTTCATCTCTATAATGACGGCAAAAAATGCTCATAACATTTACTCCAATTCTTATAGTATCGAAATTTCTATTTTGTAAAGCAGTTTTTCGCCATAAAGTGGAGTCTCTCTATAGCAAGTCTCTTTATAACAACATTTGTATGGAACAACATTATTTTTCAAGTCCTTCGTACATGTAAGGTACATATTTAATGTTCTGTATAACAGCTTTTCTCTTTAACAATATTTTTAGCCCTTCCCTTCAGAGTTGTTATATATACCTTATTTGGCATGGGGGTGTTGGCTAACTCACTGGCTCTCATTGACTTTGAGTCAGATACATACATCCATTCTGTTCTACCTCAACACTGGAAATCGTCAACTATACTTTCTGGATTGCCTACATTATCGAATGTGTCATTAGTCATTATGTTTCATTTCAATGCTGTAGCGTCCACATGGATGGTGCATATGCTGGCCATCGTGCCTCATTTGAGCAGTCGATTGTCCCCTTCAATTAAAAATTGCTTCCGGTAAAAACATTATAATAGATAAGCCATAATTCATATCTGTATTGTTTAATAATACGGATATGTGCAATGTATTTGGTCCTATGTTTAAATCATGTCTAATTAAATACAGCTGCCCCTCTTTGGGACTACAACGAAGAAAACTGGTGACTTCCCAGCTGGAAGTGGGCATGATGAATGCCGTCTATGCCGGCTGCAACTACGCCTTTAAAGTCGCCTACATATTTCTCACCATTCTGGGTTTCTTCGCAGGAATCATCGCCGTCGTGGGCTCAATAAATGGTGTGGTTTTGCTCCTTGTCGCCCAACTTCTTGGGGGACACGATTTGATGTAATTCGGGAACCTATTTCAAGTGAAGAAGATTTTAGTGGCAAGTAGGGATTCCATTATGAACACTGCTGACAGTGTATACAGGAGTAGACGAAATGGATATTTCAAGGAATTAATGAGTAGAATGCGGGCAGTGGGTGATAATCGGTGTTGCATTCGGGCAGGGTCTTTCTATGATTTTGATGAGTTGAGTGTCCCTGATTTTGTTATCTGTGTTGTCTTACAGGTAGCTAGCCTCTTGATTGCCTTTTATTAGGCACATAATCATTCCGTGATAATGTGCACTGCAGGCAAGCATATGTATTGAGGTGTACGTTTGCGGAAACACCTCAGCGCCATTACAACACAATACACACCGTAATTAGAGTCCCTTGTCAGTTCAACCTCAATTTGCTAGTATAACTTCAATTGCAAGTTCGAACATTTTAAACTACATACTCATACTTGACTGGTCGATATTTTTGAAGGTACTCGAAATTGATGCAGAATTCGTTTGTTCTAATTTTCAAGTTCGGATTTTCGATTGTTTTGAACCGGGAAACTCGGTCTAAAACCGATTTTAGTATCGACGATCTTTCATGCTGAAATTAGAACCTTCAATAAAACACAACGATGGCATTAAACTTCTTATGATTTTTTCTTTTTCAGTTATGCTTTAAACTACACCGTTTTTTTGTTCGGTGCGACCTTATCAGTATCAGCATATCTAGAAAGAAAACAGGAAACTAAATTAAAATCACTATTGAAATCACCGTTCTACTCGCGAGTACCAATTTTGTATTAACTTCTGAGTACTCTTGAAATTACGATTGTGTCAACTGGTACTTGATTAGACGAACTTGAAATCGTTACTTTTTTCTACGTGCTATTTAATGGAGTTTAAGTACCGTTTAAATGCCGACATAAAAAATCCATTTCAAATCCTATTTCAAGGTCGAAGTGAATTGCTACCATATCCTAGAGATACGAAAATGGAGCAAGAGGAGCATCAATTTATATGACATTGGGCCCTTTATATGCGGGAGCTTTACCAGTGATTTTTGTAAAACAAAATAATAAAAGTGTTGTTGTAATCACGTCATAATGGACTAGCAGCTGATAATTCTACATTGTGCGATTGTGCTATTTTATTGTCTGCGTCGTCCAGTCATTGCAATTGGACCTGTAAATAGATGATCATTCCCATTTCATTGGTACCAAATGTTCATTTTAAAATTAATGACTGACTAAATTAAAAATTAAATCAATCCGTATGCATTTTTTTTACTATAAACTTCGCTAGGTAATCATTCCGAGCTTGGGAACACATGATAACATTCTATTATTTAATCGTGTCCTTTACATATACGTCTTGCCCTAGAATGTGGCTGTCCGTAATTAACATTATCCTTGCCTGCAACCTACATAAAGCATAAGTATCAAAACCGAGTGATGAAGGAAAGAAAAATGTGCAAAACAGAGACCGCTTTGGTGGTGTCAATTTCCTTTGTTAAATCCCATTTAAAACCGGGAACACCATGGTGTGAAAAAGCAAGCGGCTTGAGACAATGGTGGACATCATACGTATAGGAATTTTTGTTTCACAAAACAAATAGCTTGAGAAATGCGCATTACCGCTTAATTCGGACGGAATCTAGCCATAATTTCATCCGGTGAAATTCCATATCAAATTATGTGGTGTTTGTTACACACATATTTGCGACCAATGACTTGTTTTCCGGAAAGGTAGTTTCCGCTTTGTAATGAGAATTATTAATTATGGTATAGATACGTATATCTGTACATATAATGATAGACAGCCAAATAAAATGAAGAATCACATATATAGGAAATGATATTTGAAAGAAAATACTAGTACGTACGTTTCTGCTTCAAATGAGCAGAAACGAATGATTATCCTATTTTGCACGGTTTGCACAACAGGAAAAGAGGTCGAAAAGATTATATTATTTTGTCATGTTCGTATTTGCGCAAATAATTAAATTTCCTTCCCCACAAAGTCAATAGTTCTTGCCCGGGAAGGATTCCAGCTCTTACTCCTCTTTTATTTCGGACACTTCCACATTCGAACCATTACGCTTACGTCTATAAAGCTGTCAAGTCCTCTTGAATCACCAATCGCGAGAAAATGCTGACTAACGTTGAATTGCACTGGACACTGGAATTATTCAAAATCTATTCGGATGTTGGACTCCTACCGATTGATGTGGACATTTCCCAGGGCAAAATTTCCTTTGGACGGAATTCTTGGAAACAACGGCTTCAACTCTGCCATTACACATATTGTCTGGCCTATTCCATCTTCGTGTGGGTTCGCTTAGGGGAAATTTGTCTGGGGGGAAATGTTGGGTGGGAAGAATTGAAGGGTGTGTCTTACCACATCTGCATAGCGTCAGGGTTGAGCAGCTGTCTTTTCTGCACATTTCAGGTATTTACATTGATGCCAAATGAGTGCAACATCGTCTACGAAGGGCTCGTGCCAGTCTCCAAGGGAAATGTTGGAAGAAAGTCATTGCTACAATATACACTCATTGAATTGCTCGCACTCCTTTATCCCTGGGTATCCGTTGGCAGCGTATTTTTATTTGCAGTCATATACGCTTTGAATCCCAGCAATCCAATGTACCTGTCTAGTGTGTTCGTTCATGAGTTAAACATTTGGTCTGTGGACGGTGTTGCTGGCGTCATAGCGCATTCCATATTAATGTTCCCGGCCAATCCCCCAGCGCTCTTTGTGACGCTTTTCCAAGCGACCTTCTTCATGAAAATCGCGCAGGATTTGCTGCTACTTAATCGTAGATCAAGGTTAGACATTTTTGCAAATATTTTTTAAACAAATATGATGTTTGTATCGAAAAAGATAGTTTTCCATACAAAATTTCAATTCTTAAATAATGGACGTGTTCTTAATGAACACAATTTAAGGGAATATAATGCAGTTAATTCTCTCTATAACGGACCTCTAACGGTATTCACAAACCCGTCCGAAGCCATTTCAATGCTAAGATCTTCCTCTATAACGGTTATTTTATAACAGTTTTTTCGTTATACCGGGGAAGCTATGAATCCCCGACCAATAAATGTATTTTGCTATAACGGTTTTAGGCCACGCCCACACATGCTACACTGTCTTTTCCAAATTTCTGAATCCCCCGCCGTAAATTCCTTTTGGCTATACAGTGGAGTCTCTCTATAACAAGTCTCTTTATAACAACATTTCTGTGTAACAACAATATTTTTGACTCCCTTCGTACATATAAAGTACATATTTTATGTTCTATATAACAACATTTCTCTGTAACAATATTTTTCACCCTTCCTTCAGAGTTGTTATATAGAGACTCCACTGTAACGGTTTTAGACCACGGCCTCACATGCTATACCGGTTTTTTTCAAATTTATCAATCCCCCGCCATAAATTCCTTTTCGCTATAACGGTTTTTAGGCCATGCCCTCACACGCTATACCGGTTTTTCGGTAATTTCGAATCCACCGCCATTAAAACCGTTATTTAATGGTTTTCCTTATACCCGTTATTCGCTATAACGGTTTTTCTGGCTGCTTTTTGCTAAACCGTTATAGAGAGAATTGACTATTCCATTTGCAGCTACCCATCTAAACGCAATCCGATACAAGCCATTGTAAATTTAACCAAGTCCTGCCGTGAGGTGCAGTTGCGAGTGACAATTTTCAACGGGATCTTTGCTTCAATCATATTTGAGTTAAAGATAGCCTTTCTCACCAACTCCATCTGCTCGGGTTACTTTGTGGCGAATTATCTCTTCGTGGATCCGGGTCTCTCCTTGGCTAATGTCGCCATACTGGTCATACTGCTTACAAACTACTTGATTGTGTATGACACCGCATTTTCCTTCTCGGTGAAGATGGAGGAGATTCGCTGCAAGATTTTGCGCAACAACGTCGGCTGCTTTAGGACGCGTGGGTGCGACAAGATGCTGAGAACGTTTGTGAAAGCCATTCATCCATGCCCTGTCAAGGTTGGAAGTTTCCGGACGCTGGAGAGGACTTCAACTCCGGACTTCCTGGACTTCTTTGTTAGGAATGTGGCCAACCTTTGTGTGGCGTTTAAGCCAATGAACACTTATTGTTAGATACGTACACAAGGATGGAGCACGTTAAATGGAAACTGCGAGGTAATGGGCGGGTTGATAGATTCAGTTTTTGTCTAGATTTCTAGAAGTAATTTTTGTACTAGATCAAATTTGACAACAACAGCAATTGTGCTTAACATTGGAGTTACTGGACGTTCTAATCTATATTAGTATTACATTTTTAAGTGGTTACTGAATTTAGTAACGCACCCAATGTACACGATAAATCCGGGTGCTAGGGAGCGATGGAGAGCGTACCAAGCAGAGCGGAAACCAGCCGGAAATATAGTGCTAATTTTATATAGTTTTTAGTATTTAGTCAAATGTAGAGCAAGAGCAAAGTTTAACGCTGAAATATAGATGAATACTGCAATTGTATAAATTTAATTCAAATAAATTTGCACGGGAACTATACATCAACTTTTTCTCTATATACCAGCACTTACGCTATAAGTAAAATAACACGATGTTATTCCATTTTCAAAAAAACGTCAACATTTTAGTAAAATTGGGTGAATATCAAGGTATTACATCCGAATTGGTATTCGAATTCAAATCGAAATTATATTTTTTTTTTCAGTATTTCAAGCGGAATTAGTATCCATATTTTTGCCAGAAAAATATTTTAATTGGAATTTATAATTACAAATACATCGGAATTCAAATTCGTATTCAAAAGTTGACATTTGGATTTCGATACTTCATTGCTATTCGAAAATTCTTCCATTATAATATTACGAATTCCCGCCTTCGAGCAAGTTTTTGTTTTTGCAAAATCAAGTTATTGCAACAATGATTTTTTTAAATTGGCAGTAATATAACAATTTCGTCCGTAAAAGCATCGATTTTTGCAAAATCAAATTTGCGGAATCAATTTATAATTTTGTGTACTGATTTTGCGTTTATTTTAAACTACGAATTATGCCAGATTGTATTAAAAATAATTTTTCTTAAATATTCGAAAAGTATTGGAATACGTAAATATATTCATATGCCTAAATATTTGAATAAAATTGTATTGGAATTTGAATTCATATTTTAGATATCCGAAATTTAAATTTGTATTCATAATTAGGAAAAACACGTATTTTAATTCGAATTTTAATTCATATTTTTTCAGATGTCATTCGTTGATGAATATTGATATGATTTCTTAAATTATCAGAATTTCACCTGGAATTCGTATGGAATAATTAATATTAAATATTACTAATGTATTATTTTTTACCAAGCTTGCTATAAAAGAATCTCGCTTTACGATAGCACAATTTTGTGCATTAGATTGGGTGTTGTTATAGTGAGAGTCGAATGTATCTATGTATATACATAATTGTATTCTTGGAAGACTTAATTGCAGTTCTGTAGTCGATCTCTGTACAGAATTACTACCTATACATCTCAAGGTCTTTGCAATCTAATCCTTTACCATCATGTCCACAAATGCAAGCATTATGCCGTATAAATTCTTGGATCGTCCTTCCCAATTGAAGATGAACTTTCTCACGAATTTATTTCCTCCTCCTTTAGGAAAAACAAAAACAAATGTCCTCCATATTCCTATTTGTATACATGGAATGGTTGAACAAACTTTCTCGTCACAAAGATTTTTAAATAAACCAGACTTTTGTTTTTACCTTGTCACAGGAGTACATACATAATAGTACCTGTCATACATACAAAATAATGTTCTGACAATCCAAGTCAAATGCAAATGGTAAGAAACAGTACTCAGCATTATAATAACGACCTGAGAACCTCACACCAAAAATGTATCTGAATAAAAAAAACGTACACACTTTCTCAAAGTGAAAACGCAGTTCAAAGAACGTGCATAATAATTTTTATTATGTATATTGCCATTTACATACGTACCACAATTGCTCTTCAAGTTATCATTTAGGAATATAAAGTCCCCAGTTAATTCAGGAGAAGCTCTAAAAAGTACATATTACATGTACTCTATCGTAATAATACTTTTAAAACAGAAACTGCTAAATAATGTAATGATAAAAAAATGTACCATAAAAAATAGGAATAAAACCAAAAAAAAAAATGCAAGTATAATGAAAAAAATTTGACAGCCCATTAAATCCATTTAGGCCATTTAGGAATTGGGGAGGAATAATCCGTGGATGGAGGGCGGGATTCTAACGGGGAAAGAGGCTTTCCCGACCGTGTCCATGGTCTCGGCATCAAAGAAATAGAGGCAATCCTCCCTCTCTTCCCTTTTATCCGTCATGGGCACCATCAAAATCCCGTCATCCTCCCTTTGACCTCCCGGCCGGGGAATAAAAACGGGTTCTCCATAAATCTCTTGGTCCCTCGTCCAAGAAATCCTCTCCTTGGTCTCCACATTGATCTTGGAAACCGAGTTCTTGTACACTGATTCCGTGGTCAATCCCGTCGTCCAATAGAAGCGATTCTTCCGTCTCTGACACGCCCCGTTGATAGTAGGGAGTTCCAGGCCCTTGTCCGTGAGGACTTCCGGTTGGAGCTGGACAGTCTTTCCCAATTTTCGGGCGGAAGCCGCCGTATTTTTTAGGGTCACCAAATCCCGGTCATTCTCTTGGTCCTCTCCCAAGCCGGAATCCACCTTTAGAGGAAGGACAAACTTGACCCCGTAAGCCTCAATGTTGTCCGGACGCTTTGTGCGGGATCGAAGTTGATCCAGGTATTGACTAAAAAGGATTTCTGGACTGTCGAAGATACTTAGCTGGAGCACAATGTGCCCCTCCTCCTCGTAGCAATTGATGTAATGGAGGAAGAAGAAGGGGCTTTCCGAGAGATATTCCGTCTTGAGGACTTTCCCGGAACTTTTCTCGATCACGTAGAATCTGTTCCCCAATTCGGGCTTCCATTCCAGCCAATCCGAAAAACATTGGTTCTTCTGTCCACGGGAGAGGCCGAAGCTGAGGAGTTTGGTGGCATTTAAAACGAAGGGTTGCTCAATGAAGACGAAATAATTCTCGGTCATGCCAAAGCTGTGATTGTAACTGAAGAGGGTATTCCATCGGGAGGGGATGGTGGCGATTAATTTGGATTTTCGGAGGGAATCCTTCGCGGAATTGGTGGGGGGAAGGCGGACGATGTGATATTTGAGGCCTGTGAGGACGGAGGCGCCCATGTTGTAAATGGTCCCATCCGAATCCTGGAGCGGGTGGGCGCTACAGACGTTGAGGCCGAAGGTCTTGTAGGTGTCGTGCTTCTCCGTGGAATGGAGGCTGTCGGGAGAGAGATTTCGGAAGAAACAAGTCTCGCCCGTGATGAACACTTCCTTCCCGATCTTGAAGAGGTTGATATTGGCGTTGTCGGAGAATTCGGGGATCTGTGGAAACATTAATCATGCCATTATTAATTAATATTTTACAATTTTAAACATTTGATCCAGTTCATTTGGCGTTCTAAAAGTACACGCTCTCCCTTTTTTATTCATGAGAGTATCAATTTTTTACTGGGAGACGTAAATTTTTTATTACACATTTTGACGCCATTTTTATTATTTTTAGGTAGCTACCTGGACACGTTTAGATTGGATAGACGTTTTGCAAAGAAATGCAGAAAAAATTAGTAAAAGGCATTGCATTTTGAAATTATATTTGAAACCGCAAAATTTTGACAACATCAAAGAATATATTGCGGGTGCAGTACATCATCTGACCATATCCATCGAACTCTAATACAAAATATGAACATCTCCATTGTGCGTACATGCAAAAAATGACCAACTCCAAAAAACAATCCAGCATCGGTGTATGCATCGTTAAAAAGAAGCATTGTACAATTGTGTTTTTGGCTTGTTTTGCGATTTTGCTTTCTTTTTTTTGAAAGTTGGTACTTTTTTCATTTAAGCAGAATGGAGATGATCATATTTTATTAGGGCTTGTTGGATATGGTGTGATTTTGTACTTCACCCTCGATATACCGACGTATAAGCGTCATTTATGACCAAGTCTAGCTGGAGCTTTAGAGCGAAAGGTCCACATTATTTTTCTCTTTAATATATATCGAGATTATTATAAATATGAAGCATCAAGCTGCATATGAAATACATGTTTTGTTATTAGTGAAAAACTTCACTGGTCAGTTTTGCATTAAGCTCAACTAAATTAGATTAGATTAAAAATTATTAAACTTCACTTTTTGGTCTGTTATCCAAGCCTAAAATACAAGCAAAACGTTATAAATTTGTTAAAGTTATAAATTTTTCTATCAATTTATCTCCAATGTTACACATTTTTCTTTTTCAAACTGTTTTGGTTTTACAAGCTGTTCAGGTATTGTTAATGGTTTTCAAAAAATGTCTGTTGTGATAAAAAAAAAGGAATATAAATTAAATTTGGTGGAACTTTAAAAGTATCTTTAATAAAATGCGTCTATCATATCTTGACTGTAAAAATTCCAAAAAAAAAATTAAAAATATCTTGGCAAAACTTTTACTGCACAAAAGTGAATAAAAGGAGCTTCAACTGGCATCTAATCATGTCAGAAACTATTTCGATTTCAAAAGAAACATCTCTATACCTATACCGGTAGGAAGAAAAAGGAAATTTTATTTGGTGTTATCCCATTATTGTATGAAATAAATCCCGCAATAATGGACATAAATTGTAAACTAAATTTATATTTAGTTTACTCCCGTTATTATACCGAATAAGGCCAGCACTACTGGACGTAAATTGTACACTAAATTGTAAATTAATTGCTTTAAACATTATAGAGCATTGGCTCATTTTGAAACAACGCAAAAGGGTTCATAATTCAAAATATTTTTCCAAGGAACTTACTATACTGGACACAATCCTGGAGAGCAAGCTCTTGCCCGGCTCGGAATGAGCCTTCGTCCCAAATTCACACACCACCGGCTTATTAGCCACACAAGCCCGCTTGTACGCGTCCGACTCCAGGAGTTTGGTGGACAGCTTGATCTCCCCGCCTCGAATGTCAAATTTGGAGACAATGGCATAGCCGTCGAACCAATGATTTAGGGTAAAATTGTCAAAGTCGAATTTCCCCGGACCAACCCTTAAATAAGTTCCTCGGATCCAATTTGGAATATCGCCCTCCACCACCGCCAAAATAGGCTTTCGCTCCTCCTCCGCACTTTGCCACATTTTAGATTTTTTTACCTCCGACATTTTTTCCTTCTTCGAATTATTTATAGCCTTTCAAAGTCAATTTGTGCGCCTAAATTTAAATTCTCCGTTTTTTAAGTAATTAAATTTAAATTCTCCGTTTTTTAAGTAATTAAATTTAAATTCTCCGTTTTTTATGTAATTAAATTTAAATTCTCCGTTTTTTAAGTAATTAAATTTAAATTCTCCGTTTTTTAAGTAATTAAGTTTAAATTCTCTGTTTTTTAAGTAATTAAGTTTAAATTATCCGTTTTTTAAGGAATTAAATTTAAATTCTCCGTTTTTTAAGTAATTAAATTTTAATTTTTTGCTTTTCCAGTAATTATCTTTTTTCTAGCTTCTGAGTAAATTTAAATTTCCGGTTTTTCCAGCTTCTAAGTAAATTTAAATTCTCCGTTTTCCCAACTTCAAATTAAATTTAATTAAAGTCTTCTAAATTTTCTCCGTTTTATCCAGCTCCTGATTTTTGTATCCTCCGTTATTTCCGGCTCTTCCTACAGACTTCTAACGGCAAATTTTTTTTCAACGCGGAAACAAACTTGCCAGCCACAACACTTGTGATGTACTGCCGGATTTTCTCCTCGCCCACGCCACTCTTTATTTCTCCGGAAGGTCAAGCCCGTCCTGGAACGATCCCTTTCTGGAAGTTTTGATCCCTATTATTTTCCTTTCTCCACTGTCCCTCGGGGACATTGGCAATGGAATCTTCCTGGGGGAGAAAAATATCCTCCAAAACCCTTCTTTTGTCAACACGATCTTGCCCAATCCTTTAGCCCGGTAACACACTGACAGAGGTATTAAATTTCCCCTATTTTTAGAATCACCGCGGAAAATGAATGCAGAGAACCAAGGTCAACGTGGCTAAGAATATACATATGTACAAAATCCTTCCGTGATCCTATACATATGAGAGGGTCCCTTGTGTTCCAGCAAACCAGGACGTGGATGCAAAAATCAGTGCTTCCAATCACATGTTGACTACTCAACTGCGCTCAAAAGGTGTGTAGGTTGGACGAGGAACAACCAAACGTTGGACAGGTGCTACGCCACACATCATTGACGTCCGCAACCCTTCCTTTGTTGAACGACGGCCAAGGGTAACTAATTGCATGAGCGAAAGAGACGGAGAGAGAGAGAGAAATAGAGAGAGAGTGAGCGAGCAAGAGAGAGAGACAAGAGACAGCGAGAGAGAGAGAGAGAGAAACGGAGAGAGCAAGAGAGAGAGAGACAGCGAGAGAGAGAGAGAGACAGCGAGAGAGAGAGAGAGAGAGAAACAGAGAGGG
>JAQGBT010001917.1:0-27634 GCA_034698585.1 Disparrhopalites patrizii | reverse complement strand
TCTCTTTTATTTTCTTCAGTATACTTTTCTACAGTATTTTCGCTCGTATATATTTCTCTTTTATTTTCTTCAGTATACTTTTCTACAGTATTTTCGCTCGTATATATTTCTCTTTTATTTTCTTCAGTATATTTTCTCCTGTATATATTTCTCTTTTATTTTGTCCAGTATGTTTTTCTTATTTATTTTCGCTCATATGTATTTCTATATTATTTTCGCTCGTATATATTTCTCTTTTATTTTCGCTCGTATATATTTCTCTTTTATTTTCTTTTGTATATTTCTCTTATCTATTTTTTCCCGTGAATCTTTCTTTTTTATTTTCTCAAGTATACGTTTCTCATTTATTTTATCTCCTATTTTCTCTTGTATTGCTTTTCTTTTAATATCTTTTATTGTATGCCGTGCTTATTCCATAGAATTTATTTCTATTTTCTCTGGTATTTCTTAATCTTTATTCTCTCCTGCGTGTTGTTCTCTTTTTTCTCCGATCTTTCTTCTTCTTATTGAAGCTGTCCTGTATAGAGATACTTGATAAATGTCTATAAACTTTCTTTTGTAGCATTTCGTACATTTTTTATCTTTCTTTTGCTTTCCTCTACATCTTCCCTACATTTCGTCTTGTTTTCTCTTTCAGCTGAGTTTCCCTTTTCTAGTTCGTATTTTCTCTTTCCTAAATGTCTCGTGTACTTCCTTTCTGAAATTCTTTTTTTCTTGTACAAAAGTCTTTCATCTGTTATTCTTTTCGTTTCTTCTACCTCTGCCTTCTTGGATATTTACTTTTTTTGCACTATCGCTTTTCCCTTTCTCTGCTTGCTCATTGACGTACTTATCTTTGTTTGTTTGTAATATAATATAATTATTAAAGTAATGTAAATTATGTATGATCCTGGGTTTCTTTCTCTCTCTCTCTCTCTCTCTCTCGCTACATTCCTCTCCACTCATTGGGCTGATAAGATCTTTTTTCTTATACTTTTTTTTCATAACACTAATTTCCTCTTGGATTTTCCTTTCCTCTACTTCCTTCCTGTCAATCATTAACTTACTTGCTCCCATACTTCTCTTTCATAAACTCTGAATTGGTACGGAAGAGTTTGAGGGAAGAAAGATGAGTTGGAAACTCTCTAGCCTTTTATACATCTATGTATGTATTATTTACATATGCATACATACCTATACAATATTATATGTTGTGACGTGGAATTCTTGCCTATGAGTTTGTCCATGTATATATATTCTCCGATTTTTTTATCCAGTATTTCCTATCACTTTTTTGTACTTCCCCAAACTCTCTTCTTGCCTCACTTTCCGATTTTTGTCTGGCCAAAGTCATTGCTCAAACAAGGACGAGGAGAGGAAAAGTACTTTCCACACGCACTCTTCAAGGCTATGAAAGGAAAAAAAGGAAAAGATAATACTATACTTCCCCAAAAAAAACTAACTGGTCAACTGAAGAAAAAAAAGAAGAATCTCTTTTCTTTTGACAAACTCTCATTTTTTCGGGGACAAATTCTCCCAATGTACACACAAGTACATGGAGTCTTTCGTGTGTCTTACTTACCCAAGAAAAAGTCCGGTTGTGACGGACTCATTTATCTGGAAATTGTATTTATAACAATGAAAGTTTCATACGTAATTTTGCTCCTAGAAGGGAATTGGCTTCGAAAAAAGAGTAAATGACCCACTAGTTTTTTTTTTTGCTTCTTCTTCATACTTTTCTCTTTTCTACAACAAAAGGAGGCGGGGGAGGATGGATGAGGAAATCTCGGCTTGGTAGTAGTACTACAAAGTCTTTTCCACGCTTTATCCTAAAAAAAATGGAGAGGAACTAGAGAGAGAAAGACAGAGAGAGAGAGAGAGAGAGAGAGAGAAATTGTCAAGTTACTCTGCAAGTCGCCAAGTTAACGAAGACATTTTGGCGACGCCACAAAGTGGATCCTCTTCTTCTTCTTCTTTTGCTCTTCTTCCCTTGTACACATAGCTGACTGTCTGTATAACCCAAAAAAGGAACATGTGGGGTGCTCTTAACGTTTTAACGAGCATACTCCACAGCAGGGAGAATAAAGAGTGAGAGTAGTAAAGAGAGAGAAGGCAAGGAAGAGAAAAAGAGAGAA
Source organism: Disparrhopalites patrizii (assembly GCA_034698585.1). Classification (NCBI taxonomy): domain Eukaryota; kingdom Metazoa; phylum Arthropoda; class Collembola; order Symphypleona; family Sminthuridae; genus Disparrhopalites; species Disparrhopalites patrizii. The sequence continues at coordinate 25,520 of JAQGBT010001917.1, read as the reverse complement.
AGCCCACCAGAAATGCAGAGTGCAAGAGACAGAATGAAAGAGAGAGAAAGAGACGGGGGGACAGGGACAGAGAAAGCAGGGGGGAAAGACAAATTATTTAAAAAAGCAAGTGAGGGACAAGAAAAAGCGAGAGAGCAGTGAAGGGAGAGAAAAAGGAGAAGAGGCAGTGCCAGAGAGAGAAAGGGGGGAAGAGAGAAAAGAACCTGAGAGAGCCGAGAGCCAGAGAGTAGAAGAGGAAAGATCAGAGACAGAGAGCTAAGAACAAGAGAGCAGAGAGACGGAGAGAGTACAAGAAGAGAGAGAAAGCAGAGAGACAGAGAGAAAGCAGAGAGAGAGTACAAGAAGAGAGAGCGCAGAAAGCGAAAAGAGTAAAGACTGAGAATAGGGAGAGCAGAGAGCGAGAGAGAGAGAGAAGATAGAAAAGTCAGAGAGAAAAGAAGAAGAGAGAGAAACCAGAGAGTGAGAGAGAGTAGATAGGAATCAAAGAGAGTGAGTGCAGAGAAAAAGAAGAGAGAGCAGATAGGCATCAAAGAGAGTGAGTGCAGAGAAAAAGAAGAGAGTGAGTGCAGAGAAAAAGAAGAGAGAGTGCAGAGAAAAGAAGTGAGTGCAGAGAAGAAGAGAGAGTGTAGAAAAAAGAAGAGAGGACAGATAGGAAATGGAGAGAGTGCGGGGGTAAGGAGAGAGCAGGGAATATGTAGAAAGAGTGCAAAGAAGAGAGAGCAGGAAATAAGAAGAGAGTGCATAGAAAAGAAGAGAGAGTGCAGAGAAGAAGAGAGAGTGCAGAAAAAAGAAGAGAGGGCAGATAAGAAATGGAGAGAGTGCGGGGGTAAGGAGAGAGCAGGGAATAGGTAGAAAGAGTGCAAAGAAGAGAGAGCAGGAAATAAGAAGAGAGAGTGCAGAGAAGAAGAGAGAGAAGGAAGAGTGACGGAGAAAGAATGTTCGAGAGGACATGATGAGAGCGCAGGGAGGACAGTCAGACATCTCCTCACTTGACCGCATTCACTTCCACCGTGAATGTGTGTCCAAGGGATTATCCAGGGATCACACGACTTGTCTTTTTCCTATTCTGTATATCTCTCTCTCTCTCCTTTCTCTGCGTCTCTCTTTCGCTCTGCACCTTTTGCTCTGTCCATGTCGCTCTCTTTAGCTCTCTTATTACTCTTTTTCTTTCTCCTTTCCTCCTCGTCATCCTCCGTTATCTCTTTGAGACTGCTCCCGGATCCTTCCACATCTCCTATTATATTTGTATCCATCATTTCCTCCGTGAATCTTGACTCCCTTTTGTTCTCCGTTACATCCTTCTTCACTAGCACATCAATGCATTCATCTGTGTCTGACTCTCTCTCTTCTTTCGAGCTATTGCTTTCACAACATATTTTCTGTAGTTCTTCTTAAGTATTTTACAACTTTCTCCTTAGTTATTATTGTCCCCGGTTTGCATCTCCCTTGGCGATGCTTGTCTGAATTTCTCTGGCTTCATTTCACTATGACTCCTTCTTTATCTCGCTCTGTCCTTTTCCTTCTCAAATTTTGTCTTCTTTTTCCCCCTTTTTTTTCTATTGTCATTCCCAATCTAGTCTATCTGTGCATTTCCGTTCTCCTTCCGTCTTTTTTTTTTCCGTCCTTTATTTTCTGTTTAAAATCGTAGTAACTTAAAATCACAGTAGAAAGTAATACCAGAAAGCATCAGTGTTAATTGTTACCTTTGTAAAAGTGTTGAAGCTCTGACCTGGATTTTTAATATGTGCCTCTCCCAATTGTTTCAGTGACTTCTAACAATACCTCAACATTTTTCTTTCTTCCGCATTTGTAGACCCATTACCGTGATTTCCCATTCCCCTCGTACGATAAAGATCTCAAGGGATTTGTGATTTCCTTCCTTTCCATGCTTTCGTCACATCTTCTTGCCTCAGTGCTTAGCCTAACTTTGACTTCCAGCTTCCCGTTTCCTGGCTCTCCCAAAGACCGGGAAAACCTTCGTTCTTTCAGTTGTCCCAATTTTTTTTTCTTCCCCCCCCCCCAAAAAAAAGACAGCTAAAACCATAGCTACACATTTCCTCATTTTGTACCATTTACCCAGCCTTTTGCATATTTTAGGAACATTAATACATTAAGATTATGCATGGGCTCATTTCTCTTCTGCCACTCCCGAAGAAGTTCCAAAAATTCTTCTTTTTTTTTCTCTAAACTAGACCAATGCTCTGCTCCTATTTTTTCGGGCCATTGTCAAGGAATGTTGAATGGGGACAAGATGAGGGGGACGGCTGGGCTAGGGGAAACCCTTTTTTCCTATTTATTAACAAGTGTTTATTCCCCGCAGTGTGTGATAGCACTGCGGCAATTTTAGCCTATAAGATGAAGGAGGAGACGGAGGAGAGGGAGACGATATAATGTGATTATTATTGCATGAATAGGGTGACATACATAAAAATATGTACCTATCCACACATTCTCTTTATTATTATTCCCCAACACTGCCAAACAGATGCAAGGCCGCATAAATACATCTTCAGCCACTGTGGACACGTATTTCCAAGGGCTTTTCACTGGGGTTTCCCAGGCCAACAACTTGATTATTATTATTATCGCTGTATAATGTGCACTCACCAAAGTAGAGAGGGAGAGAGAGAGTAAAGGAGGAAATGAGAGGGAGATGCAGCAAAGAGAGAGACTATCGGAAACCACAAGACGAGAGACGAAGATGAAGGAGGAAAGCAAAGACAGAGGCAAAGAGAGAGAAAGATACTGACAGAGAGGAGAAGAGCGGATAGCATGATTTAATTAGACACAAAGAAAGCCATTTAAACAGGAAGACCAGAGAAAGAGACGCATTGAGGTATAGGTGAAACCTAAGAAAATAATACCACGAGACAGACGAGAGAGACAGAGAGACACAAGAGAGAAATGGAGACGTACTGGCGATTAATGGAAACAACTGGTGAGAGATTGGTGGTGAAATCAAAGAGACTAGAGAGAGATCGGAGAGACTAATAGGGACTGGAGAGAGCACGAGAGAAGACGAAAAGTGGGACATGAGAGAAACTGAGAGAGAAATACAACCCAGAACATAAAGACAAGGGGGAGACAACAGAGAAACAGAGACAGGAAGGAGATTCAACAGAATAAACGAGATAGAACGGAGAGAAAGTTTGAGGAGGAAAAGAGAGAAATAGATAAAAAGGGAGAGAGAGCTCCGAGAGAGGGAATGAGAGGATGGACAGGGAAATAAATAATAATAGGGAGAAAGAAAGAGACAATAGAGGGGAAACAGACTAATGAGGCTACTGAGGGTGAAAGAACAAGGAGGGAAGAAAAGCCAGACTTACCGAGACAGACAAAGAAACGAGAGAAAGACTGGTGAAGACAACTCTATAATATAGACTAACAGAGGCGAAGAAAAAGAAGAGGAAGACTGGAGAGGAAAACAGGGACAAATATAGAGACAAAAGAGATATTCGAGAGCGAAACAGAGACTAATCGAGAATGCAAAAGAGAGAGAGAGGTGACAGAAAGAGAGACTAATATAGAGAGAACGAGAGAGAGAGATAAATTGGAGAGCGAAATAGAGTAAGAGATTGAGAGTGGAGAAACAAAGAGAGACTAATAGAGAGATTACGAGAAAGAGAGGAGAAGGAAGGAGAGACTTGTAGAGAGATTAAGAGATAGAAGAGAAGGAAAGAGAGACTAGTAGAGAGATTAAGAGAGAGAAGAGAAGGAAAGAGAGACAAATAGGAAGAGAACGAGAGAAACAGTAGGGAGAAAAAAGGCAATACATTAGAGAGGAAAAGAGAGACTAGTGAGCGAGAGAGAGAGAGAAAAGCTTATAATAAGAGAAGAGAGACGGCATCCGTAATAAAATTGGAAAGGACGTGATAATGGGCAGCAAAGACGGCTCTGAGGGCTTTTTTCCGTTGGGGGAGGGACTCTCCTTTGAATGGAAAGTGGTCCTATTTCCTTCCCCCGGAAATTTATGGCGTTTAAAAAGGATATTGCAGACCCTGAATGTAGAGAAAACTCAAGGAGAAAACATCTTGTGTTGCTATGTCTTCCATTTGGCCATGAGATTTTGGAGAGCCCCAAAAAATATTTATTTAGCCCACAAAATTAAAATATATTTGAAACCACCAAGCTTGTATGTGCCATGGAGAAAGCACAGATTGCGTAAGGGTAGCGGAATCCTCCCATGGAATTTTCCATCCAGATTTTTCTGGGAAAAACCACTTTTGACTTTGACACACAAATGTATTGGTACGATATAAGAAGCGAGCTGTATAATGAATATTTCTCAGCAACATCGACGTGATAAAATGGAAGGAAATTGGCAAAGATACAAGATATTAAAAAATCTGGGAGAAAATACCGGGAAATTATCTCCCCCTTGAGGAGGGAAAGCCGAATCGGGGGAAAGTTGCCATGAAAACGGCCTGATTTCTCTTCGCTTTCCAATCGGCATAAACGGCCGTTTTCGAAGCATGAACATATGTAATTAAATACTTTCCAATCTCTCCCTTTCTCTTTCATTCAAGGGTCGCTTAGGAAACCAAAATCAGAAGGTATCAGAGAAAGTATCAGAAGAACAGTTTTTCCTATTACATCTCCAATCCTGAGTTTCTCTATAAGTAGCTATAGATTTCCTTTTACCAACAATAATTTCCGGTAACCTTACATATAGCCATAGATCATGACATTATTTCCTTGCTCAACCAAAATCTCATCTCTCAGAAATCAGCATCAACTTTGTCTAACTGGCAAACCTCCATGAACTCAGGTGACTCCATGAAAATCAGTTCGTGAGAATGAATTTCCTCGAATATATTTCAATTGAATAAATTTAATCCGTCTCCCCTTAGAAACCTGCCAATTCTTAATAAAAACATAAAAAGAAGCGAGCATATGGAAGAGCAAATACTCATCTACATGTACAAATGCAGTTGTTAATATTTTATTATTAACATCTTTTTCGGCCTAAGCACCCTATTTAAATATTTGGCGAAACACCTGTACCATTTACGAACATTTGTACGTCCAAAAGTGCGCAAAATTAATCTCAAAAACACAATCACAAGGCCTGTGTTCCGAGAGTCAAAAGAAACAAAACGAAGCAAAATGAGTAACAGCAAACCCGGAGAAAATGCCTGCACGCACCAAAAGTACGTCCATTCAGGCAAAAGTCACGTGACTCCAGACGAGGAAGTCCGTAAAATAGTAACAATCCCTTAAAAATAAAAAAAAACAACAAGCTTGTACAAAGAGAAAGCAAGAAAACTCAAAGGAGTGTATGCAGACGGAATTTTGAGAAACAAAAAAAAACTAAGAGAAAGCATCGACAGAGAGAGAGAGAGAAAGGACCCTCTCAAATGATGATGAAGGAGTGGGAAAAGAAATAACGAGAGAATGAAGGAGAGCGTGTAGATAAAGAAAAACGATCAAATGAGTGGATATGTACGCCAACACAGACCGACATAAGTCCATACATACGTCGTCACTTGACTAGAATCCCAATGGCGCTTTCATTTTCAAACAACGTCCCATATAAAAAGACCAGACAAAAGGAGGGGAAAAATAAGAAGGATTCACACACAATGTTTTAAGTCCTACAAGCACTTTTCCCATTGTGTTCTCTTTCCTCTTCCTTTTTTTATACTTGTCTCTACCCCCGAGAAAAAAAAAGGTTTGTGACGTGGTGGAACGTCGCAGTTGCACGGTCTGCGAGACTCTTACTTAAGATGAAACGATATTAGGCCGAAGACTCAATAATTCAACGGAATGGGCCAAACCGAGTATTTTTTATTTGTGCAAAAAAAAAGAAAGAAAAAAAAGGGAGAGTCTACTTGTGTTTGTGAGTTTACTGAGGAGTAAATGTATCCTAACTCACTTAAAACTCTCAAGGCTTCCTCCATTTCACATTCAAGTCTGTCCGCTTTTTCCGGGACACTTTGAGGTCAGTCCCATTTTAAACACTGTGAACACCCACACAAACAGCGGGGATGCACCGGACTGTACAAAAATCAACAATGAGGTTATTTTTGAACCAATCCTCTCTTCCAATGTGTACTTTCTCTCTATGAGGGTGGTGTGGAGGTTGTGTGAGGACTAAAAATGGAATTAGAAAAAAACACGAGGGTGAAATCAAGAATAAAACTGGGAATTGGTAGTGACAAAAAATGGAGAAGTGCGAGAGACGAAAATCAGGGAATTGCACAGTACAAAGCATTAAATAAAAAGAATATAAATAAATAAAAAACGCGGAGAGATGCTCAAAATTACCGTGGAAAAACAAATGGATAGTATCGAGAAACTGTGATACAAAATAGGTTGAATTCAAGCACAAATTCAATTATGTCTCTTTGGGGACCATGAAAAAATGAAACAACAAAGGTAAAATGGGCATAAATTGGATTCTAAAGGTGTAAATAAAAATTGGGGAAAATTAATAAGCTATTTCCTCCAGGTGAAAGTGGCACAAAGAAAGTCGATTATTCGACAATAGATGAGAGGAAATTTAAAATTAATATGTAAAAGAAATTACAGGGGACATCATTGGAGAAAGCTGCGAGAAAGTGATGTAATACCAAAAGAGAAAGCAAAGGATGGAGGTAGATCAACAATTGAGTAAATCAAAGTAAAAATACGAAAGACAATATAAGATATTAATGTAATCAAATCAGAGAAACAATTAAAAGTGAAATAATACCAAGTTTGAATTAATATTTAATCAGGGAAAATCCGAAAAAGACCAGAGACAAGAAAGAGCTGGAGAAAGCAGAGGAAAATAAACATTCAACAGCAAGCATAGAAAAACGAAATTCAGCAAGAATAAAAATAAATCAACAGCAAACAAAGAAAAATATAAATACTGAAAAGCCAAACTAGACTCAAACCAGACGAACAATTTTACATTAAAGGATAACATTGTAAAAGAAAATAAAAAATTGTAGAGCAAAAGGGAAAAATGTACAGCAAGAGAGGGAATTGTACAGTAAAAGAGAAAATTGTACCGCAAAAGGGAAAAATGTACAGCAAAAGAGGGAATTGTACAGCAAAAAAAAAATTGTACATCAAAATAAGACAATTGCAGAGGCAAGAAAGTGAAGGAGAAATTTAAGACAAAATGGCATAAAACCGGAAGGAATACGTTGCAAAGCAATGACGACAAAAAAAGAGAAAGCAAAGAGATGTACAAAGTAAAAAACGTGTCGGACAAAGATGAAAGGTTTTTCATAGGGAAACTTTCACCGAAAAAACGAGACCAAAGAAAGTGTGGGTGTCGACAATAGCCAGAAGAAATGAGGGAGATAATACTAAAACAAGAGAGATAGACGTTAGCACGTCTCCTGTATAAATAACCTCTGCTATAACTTACACACATATGTATGTACATATGCCGATTATACCGATAGATACACTTTCCCTGCACCATTTCCCGGCTAGAAAGTGTAAATGGGTCCTCCGAAAAAATAAAAGTTATGGCGGGGTGACGCGACGAGGAAATTCGTCAATCTTTTATCTGTGTAAAGACTTGCTGTGGATGTCCATCCATTATCACCAACTGTTATTATTTTGAACGGAGGAGACTCCACTATAGTCTATAGTACGTATTTATTCCATATGCACAATAACGGAATTTCTCCCTTTATATATCTACAAATAACCAAGAACGAGAGGATAAATTAACGACACATTTAAGGATACAACACTGCAAAAAGACCGGTTCGATTTTTGTCCCTGGCAAAAATGGTTCCATTAGAAGGAAGTCAAGGAAGTACTAAAATAAATATATTATCAAATTAGCACTTTGCATAAATCTGAATTAGTAATAGTAGGAAAACACATAAGAGAAAAAGTATCAAAAGACGCCCAAATGTTGGAAGAAAGGCAACATTGGAGATATTAAAAGATAATATGCTAAAAGTAAGATACCTTGAAAACTTATTACAGAGAATTAAATTACTCTTTAAACACCTTTATGATTCGCTGGACGAACTAAAACTGCTTTTAGTACTCTTCTGGAGAAAACACTTGCATGCAAAAAGCATGGGCTAGACTCCTCTCTTACGTTTTTATCCGCTCCATGTTCCCCGTAAAAAGTTTTAATTATATTAATTACGAGAGCAAGTCGATCTCACTTCCAAGAATTTTGGAAGTTTACATACTGATGCCCTCGTTTGTATACATATTGCATTAAGATTCATTAGGATTTCCAAGAACTTCTTTGATTTTCTTTTCTATTTAATTGGACGATGGGGTAATCAGGAAGTTTTTCTTCACACGTGGACCTCCCGGTGTGCCACCGGCGTTTGAGTCTTTCATTTTGGTAGGATTTCTCTCACATCTTCCTTTTTGTGGTTTGATGGAATCAAGTTCCGAGAAAAGTCGTTTCGTGGTATTCCGTGGCAGGATTGGCCATTAATAGCCTGAGACAGTTAATTTTTGGTTGTAATTCATTTCCAAATTATGTAAAAATTATTTTGTAGACTGCATAAGGACTTGGCAAATGGAAAGTCAGATAGTTTGGTTAAATATAAACATGCATATGTCAAAGCAATAAGAAAGTCGGAGTCCAAATCAGTCCAAATAAAGCAAGTACAAAATCCAATTAGAGCCAAGAGAAAGAAAAGTAGGAGTAAATCAAGGTCAGTTTAAGAAAAGCGAAAGTCTGAGAACGACAACATTAAAGGTCGTAATAGCAGGAAAGTGGGAAAGATCAGTTACATACCAGTTAGCCAAATGAAATCAGAAATTTAAAAAATGACAGCAGAAAGTCTCATAAAAACAAGTACTAGTCTTAAAACGGAAATAGAAAGTTGAAAACACGAAACAAGAAGGTATAAAATACAGAAAAATAACTTTTAAAACACGTGAAGGGAACACGTATAGAGACGTATAGAGAAACACGTATAGAGAAAGTCTAAAAGACCAAGAGAGAAAGTCTTAAGGACGAAGCAAGAAAGTCCAAAAGGTGAAAAGAAAAAGTCTAAAACACGTAAAGAGAATCTAAAACATTTAAAGAGAATGTCTAAAAAAAGAAATTAATAGTCTAAAACGCGAAGGGAGAAAGTCTAAAACACATAAAGAGAAAGTATAAAACACGTAAAGAGATAGTATACAACACGTAAAGAGAAAGTTAGGAAAACACAAAGAGAAAGTCAGGAAAACGAACGGAGAATACAAAAAGATGGTGAGAAAAACAAAGTAAAAATGTCAAGAAAGAAAAATTCAGACCAGGAAAACAAAGGGATAAAATCAGTAAAACAAAAATTACAGGAACATTATTGTTGATAAAATGAAAGTAACAAAAAATCAGTGAAAGTGATGAATTTAATAAAGCCAAAGATGTAAGAGGGCAAAGAAAAATGGAATTTAATGATAGTCAAAAGTCTGAGAAAGATGAAATCAAAGAGCATCAAAACTCAGGAAAAAGAGAAAGTCATAGAAATGCATGGATCATGTTATCAGGGATAACAAGGAGAAAAAACGAACAAGAAAAAAAAGAGAAAAAAACCGAAGAAGGAAAAATAAACCGTATATGAATGTCAAAAAAAAACAATCGCAGTCCAGTTACAAATACACAAACAAAATGAAAACATCGCGGGGTTAGTCAGAGAAAGGGAGACGCAAGACCAAAACAGATAAAAGGGATAGGAATACTAGATAAAGGATAATTACCGAAAGCAATGCACTGCCGGAGAAAGGCAAAATAGATTGTTGTCATCTCCCCGCCAGTAAATCCAGGCCGAGTTGCACGTGAAAAACTGCGCCCATTTATACTCCACTAAATATCTCAACGACATGCTCCAAATTTTCGGCTCACTTTGTCCACGACGAGTATTTCCGTGTGATTACATCACAGTTTGTCATTCACCCGTCTCCTCACTTTTTTTGGAGGGTATAACACGTACACACGCATAGCAACATGTCCCTTCATATTCCACACGTAAAATTACACTGCAACTATATTTCCTTGCCTATATAAGCAGAATATATAGATACAAATATTTTGTGTGTCGGTCCATGCACAAAGACGAGTCGCATATTTCCTCTGAAGCTCAAACACTAGTAATTACTCGTCCTTTTGGAGATGTACAAATGATGTCCTTTTGCCCCTGCCAAAAGCATGTGAATCCCTATGATGGCCCTATTTTGCGTAGACAACACAAAGCATTACACTGACAAACGTGTGGAGGCTTTTTCATAGGCATAAAAGTTTAACGGATGGATGAGTGCTCTGGGTATCGCATTGCAGGGCAAACGGCTATGATTCCATTTTGTCTGCTTATTATTGTGTCAGAATTACGAATAAATACGGGGAAAGGAGAGGGGGATAACAAGGAGAGTAGAAGGGGAGTCGTTATGTCCTGGAACCTCATTTAGTTTATTCTCTGCCTTCATTTCTTGAGTAAATAAACATTGGTTCTGGGGAAATAGACAGAAATGTATAAATATGTATATGTTATCATATGTATGCGTGTGCACATTCGTTATTTTGTAACCTTGGATACTTTGGCTATTTCAAATGTATAAATCCACCTCTTTCACTTTCTCTCTGTCATGCCCTCTTTCTCTGGCTTTTCCTCGCACGCCGTATCTGTCTCTACAATTCTAGTTCTTCCAGTATGATTTTCGTATCTTTTATCCCACTTTGCTTGTCTGTATCTACTTCTGAGTTAATTCATGTTTAGCGGTCCCTTTCTCGCAGTTTTTCTCTGTTTCTTCTCTGCCTATTGCTCTGTTTTTTCTTGTCTCTGTTTTTCTCTGTCTTTTCTTTCTCACAGTTTTTTGCGGTCTCTTTTCTTTCGTTCGCTGTTCCTCTTTTTGTCCTTTTCTTCTTTCTTGTCTCTTTCCCTGCAATTCTTTCTGTTTTTCTGTTTCTCTCCCTGCCTCTATAATTGTCTTTTTTCTCTATTTATCGCTTGCTCTATTCCTGTCGATCTCTGTCCTTCATTATTTTTCTCTTTCTCTCTCTCTCTTCGTAGCTATCTACTTTTCTCTATTTCTCGCTGTCTCCATTCCTGGCTGTTTTTCTCTTTCTTTTTGTTCGTCTCTCTTTCTGTTTTCCTCTTTCTTTTTGTTCTTCTCTCTTTCTGTTTTCCTCTTTCTTTTTGCTTTTCTCTTTCTTTCTGTTTTTCTCACCCTTTCCATTCCTGGCAGTTTTTCTTTCTTTTTATTTTCCTGCGTTTTTGTCTTTCTTGCCGTTTTCCTGTGTTTTTGTCTTTCTTTTTGTTTTCCTGTTTTTGTCTTTCTTTTTGTTTTCCTGTTTTTGTCTTTCTTTCTGTTTTCCTGTGTTTTTGTCTTTCTTTTTGTATTCCTGTGTTTTTGTCTTTCTTTCTGTTTCCCTCTGTTTTTCTCTTTCTTGCGGTTTATCTTTATCTCTTACTCGCTGTTTTCCTGTTTTTCTCTTTCTTCATGTTTATCTCTTCCTTCACGTTTATCTCTTTCTCTATGTTCATCTCTTTCTCTCTGCTTGTCTCTTTTTCCTGTTCTCATATATCCTTCTCTGTTTTTCTGTATTTGCAGTTTTTTATATTTTTCTGTTTTTTTCTCGGGTTTTTGCATATTTGTCCTGCCTTTTCCTCCCGCTTTCTCTTTGTATATTAGTCTTCACCACTTAGAGTGTCCTTGTCTACTTTCTCTACCTTTTTCTACGTTGCTATTTTCGCTTTTCTCAATATCTTTCCTCGTGTCTTCCCAGATCTCTTCCACCTTATCTTTGCAGCAAGTCACCCCACTTTCAATGTATTTCTATCTGTTTTCCTTCTGTTCTCCTATCATGCTCCCTGCTTCTTTGTGCCTTCTCGTCTCTTTCATTCTGCAGTTATCCACTTCTCAATATATTTGTCTATATAGTTGTATCTCTTTCTTGGCATTTCCCATTATCTTTGACTCCCGTATTTCTGTTTCTCTCAGGCTCTCACTCTCCCCTCCCTTTATTTTTATTATTCTTGATGTAGGTCTTTCTCTCCGCTTTTAATTTGTATCTCTCTGCGTTGCCACACACAGTATGTAGGAACAATCGTGTTTGCAAACAAGTATTTGGTGGGCCGAATTTATAATATGGGGATTTGTTTGCCCTTCCTATAAGTCTCATACGACCATTTAAATTTTCATGAACAACCTTACATGTATATACATATACACACTTACAAGATTTTAGTCTACAATGCATTGCGAAAGTCGATGTTGAGCAATTCCCTGTAGGAAAAAAGCGTCCGCTGTGTTGCAATGCATTTTGCGAATTCACTCAGAAACAACAAAAGTCCTTGGGATGTGTGGAGAAATACAATGGACATGAATATTTTGGGGTGATTTTTGATTGCATCAACAATTACAAAAGTCGGGCTAGTAAAAAATGAACTAGTAAAAAAAAACTCCAAAATTTACAAAAGTAAAGACAGCCTAGGGAAATAGACGATTAACAAATACCTAAAAAGTGAAAAAAAGAGAACTTAAAAATCTCCAGCGTTGGTAGAACGACCAGGAATTAAGGGTAAAATATCATACAAAAGGAATCATCAGAAAAGGGCGGGGTTATGTGAAGGAATTTACCATCAAAGAACAAAATGAAGCCAGCATGTCAGTGCGAGGTCACGGGAGAAAATAGAGCAATCACACCCCGAACGAAATTCAGGGAATTCCCGGGCAGAAAAATCTGGAGAGCGCTCCATTGTTATTATTATTACCGTCCTATATTGAGTAGAAAAGTACATATGTTTTTCCAAAGAACGAAAGACGAAAGATCCCCCGCCATCCCTGTATCAGTACATGCCCCAAGCACTCCCGGCATCTTCTATATGGTCCAGGACATGAAATGTAGCTGGCAGACGGGGTCGACAATCAAATGACATGGCAAATTGAATTCAAATCGTAAAAGCAATTTAGGACTGGAAGTCATAGAGAATATCTCTTTCCAACGGAGGGGAAAAGGCAATAGACAACAAATGGACGCACAGAAAGAAGGTTGTCGATGCCATCGGAGGATATTCCATGGAAAGATGCCTTCAAATCTCTCACCGTCTTCCAATATATTTTGTATTTATCTCCGACTTTCCCCGTGGAGCGTCTGAGGAGGTTCTAGGAAGGAGGAGAAGAGGAAAAAGTCGTAAACATCGCCAAAAGGAGAGAGAAGGGCGGGTGACAAAGAGGAATATGAGGAGCGGTAGGGATATAAAGGTGAAAAGGAGAACAGACAGGGAAGCTGAAAAGGAGAAACCAGACAGGGAGAGAAAACATTCAAATTGGGAAGAAAAGACTGAAAAAGAGAAAGGAAAGAGAAAAAATGGAGAGATAGGATAAAAAAAACAGAAAGAAAAAACTATAAGAGAGAGAAAAGACAGACATAGAACAGAGAGAGGAGAGAAACAGCAAGTGATAGAGAGGAAAAGGGAACAGAAAAGAGAAAACATAACAGACAAGTGAGAGAGAAATAACGAAGATAAAGAAAAGAGAGAGAAATGACACAAGGAATAAAGAAAAGACAGAGAGAATAGACAAGAGAGAGGGAGAAATGACGGAGACAGAATAGAAAAACAGAAACAAGGACAGGGAGAAAAAACAGAGAAAGCCAAATGACAGGGAGAGAAAAGAGTTAGAAAGCCACAAAAGTAAACATCACAGCCAACAGAGACAAAGGACAGGCAAGAGAGAGACACGGCAGAGTACAGAGTGACAGAGAAGATAAAGAAGAGGGGCATAGAACATTCAAAAGATAAACAGAAAAGTTAAAAGTGCAGCAGAGAAGATAAAAAAGACATGAGACATGTGAGTAAAAGAGAGCACATAAAAAGGGAGAGACAGAAGAGTGTAAGAGAGAGAAGATGAAAAAAGGTTGTGACAGAAGAGAGTGAGAGAGAAGATAAAAAGGAGAGACATGAGAGTAAAAGAGAGAAGATAGAAAGGGAGAGACAGAAGAGTGTAAGAGAGAGAAGATAGAAAGGGAGAGACAGAAGAGTGTAAGAGAGAGAAGATAGCAAAATGGAGTGACAGATGGGAGAGAGAAAGAAGCTAAAAAAGGGAGAGACAGATGGGAGATAGAGAAAACATAAAAAAAGAGAGACAGAAGGGAAAGAGAAAACATAGAAAAGACAGACAGAGAAACGTAAAACAGAGAGATGCAGAAGAAAGGGAAAAAGAGACAGACAATATAGAACTAAGACAAAAAAAGAGAGATACAGAAGAAAGGGAAAAAGAGAGAGAAACAGGATAGAAAGAAGATAAGAGGTACAGAAGAGAGAGAGAGAAGAGAGAGAGAGAGCCAGGATAGAAGGATAGAAAGAAGATAAAAAAGAGAGATACAGAAGAGAGAGAAAAAGAGAGACAGGAGAGGCAGAAAAAGAGAGACAGGAGAGTCAGAAAAAGAGAGGGAGTGAAAAAGAGAGAGACAGGCGAGAGAGAAGATAAAAAGAGAAAGACCGAAGAGAGAAAAAACAGAAAAGCGAGCAATCATGAAAATAGTAACAATACCATTTCATTGACTTGTTTATGACGAGCTGACTCTTTGACGGCGTAGCAATTCCATTCTCTTCCTCGGAGATGCAAATTATTGCTTAGCGTTATTGGCATTACGTGAAGTATTACATGTGTATATAGTCATATATCTATACAGAAGGATTTTGGCAAAAAAAACCAAAAGTTACGATTCAAACATAGTATGCACACTCTGATACGAGTAATACTCGATGTTTTCTTTTTCCCGATTTTTTTGCACTTCCTCCTCCATCCCATTCCACAATGTATTTTTTTATCAGGGGAAGATCCCTATAATCCCAAATATTTTGTGATATAAATAACCTTTCCTATGCGCTTCAATCCGCCATAGTGCATAACTTTGCCTTTCAGTGCCTTTACATTGCAATGTATGGACGTCCATATCATCTCATCCGTTGCAGTGCGATTGAATTCATGGAGGAATTCCTTTGATATTTTTACAAGCGCTTCTTGTCTACATTACTCCCGCCTATTTTCATCCCTTCTAAATCTCTTCGTCTGCTCATCCATGTATTGGGTGGCTTGAGAGAGCAATTTTTTTTATTGGGGATAGAGAATCTGTTTACGAAGGAATAGATATAAAAGGGAACTCACTATTTTTTCTCTTCCTTCCCTAATTTATTTCCGCAACAATAAAAACAGCGAGGATGTGAAAAGCCGGGAATCGAAGGGATCGGCAAGAGAGAAAATGAGCGAAATGAATGTGACTATAGAATAAATAGGTACATATGTGCATACGAAGGAAAGAGAGAGTTAAAGGGAGAGATTCCACAAATAGTGATAAGGGCATCAAACCAAAATATAGAATGAGAAAAATGACATATAGATACTGAAAGACAAAAACGTGGAAGTAAACAGAGACAGTACAAAAATAAAGAGAGACGTGCCAACAAAAAGGAATAATAACAAAAATGGACACTGAGATAGGCAGAAAAGTACGAAGAAAGAGGAGATAAAGGTATAGACGATAGAAATATTTACTATATAGGAGTCGGAAATGAGTTGCAGGATGAACTGTCAAATGGGGAAGATACAAGAGGAAGATATAAACAAGGGATTTAAAAGAAACAGATTAGAAAATAGGAAAAGGAGAGGCAACTCCACCATAAAAATAAAAGAGAGTTACCGGTAAAGATTTAGAGCATTATAGCAAGGAAAGTAAAGTGACAGAATAACAACGGGAGTAGTAGAAGGAGAAAGGGAGAAAGATGAAAAAAGATAAGAAAGAAAGAGAAAAGGAGTAGGGTGAAAAAAAAAGAAGAAGAAATGCAGGATCAATAAAAAAGAGAAGGAAAAGGAGAGCGATGAAAAGCAGAAGAAATAAAAAAAAAAAAAAAGGAGAACGATGAAAAAGAGAAGAAAAAGGAGAAAAGGAGATCGATGAAAAAGGGAGAAAAAGGAGAAAAGGAGATCGATGAAAAAGGGAAAAAAATCGGAAAAGGAGAAGAATAACAAAGGAGAATACAGAAGTAGAAGGAAGAAAAAAGAGAAGAAACAAGGAGAAAAAGAGAAGGATGACGAAAGAAAATAAACAAGCAGAAAAAGAGAAAAAAGGAGAAGGATGACAAAAGAGAATAAACAAGCAGAAACAGAGAAAAAAGGAGAAGGATGACGAAAGAGAATAAACAAGCAGAAACAGAGAAAAAAGGAGAAGGATGACAAAAGAGAGACATAAAGAGAAGGGTGAAAAACAGAGAAAAAAGGAGAAGGATGACGAAAGAGAATAAACAAGCAGAAACAGAGAAAAAAGGAGAAGGATGACAAAAGAGAGACATAAAGAGAAGGGTGAAAAACAGAAGAAAAAAGGAAAAGGATGAAAAAAGAGAAGAGATAAGAAGAAAAAGATAAGAATGGAGAAGGATGAAAACGAGAAGAAATAAGGAGAAAAAGAGAAGGATGACGAAAGAGAAGGAGAAGAGTGGAAAGATGAAAAAAGAGGAGAAGGAAGGAGAAAGCAGACGAATAGAGGAAAAGGAAGAAATTTTTTTTAAAAGATGGAAACGACAAAAGAAGAGAACAAATGAAACAGCAAAAATGAGGGGGAAAGTGAGAAAGAGAGAATAGGAGAAAGGAAGGTACGGCGAAAGATAGAAAAAAGTACTATAGGTAGGTCACCAGAGCTAATAAGAGAGACAATAACGTAAAGAGTAAAGAGAAATACTACAAAATGTAGGGTGAACTATAGAAAAGCAAAAAATCTGTAGATATAATAAAACGACAGACGGAAAATATAAACAAAACGGAAAAACAGGAAGGAAATAATAACCCGACGGAGACACAGAGCGAAGTCATAATAATAATATTACCGAATCCCTCTTTTCACTTTCAAATAGGCTCCATTTATTTTTTTCTTCCTACTCTTTCTCTCTCTCTCTCTCTCTCTCTCTCTCTCTTCTCATGCAATAAATTACAATTTTGATTCCCTCATGCACAATGTATCCACCATGGTTTTGCCTCCTTTGTTTGATTAACCCATAAAAGCCGGGGGTAACAGCAACAAAATTGGCAATCCGTACAATTCTTTATAGGATATTAATCCACTAATATCAATTCAGCCACTCATCAATCAAAAATTAAATTGAGCTCTTTAATACCACATCTCTCAATCTTGGCTCGCATCACCATTCTATAAAGCGTTTATTCCCATCCACACGCAAATGTTAATAACCCCATAAATTCATTGGTTTCCATTTAAATTCTCAAATGATGGAATTATTTTCAGGAGAAAAAAAAATGGCCAGAAGCTTCATTTGTTACTCTTTTTAATATATACATTGATCCAAAATAATAATTTCTAAATTTGATTGTATTTTGCAGAGTCCTCGTCAATCTCCTCAGTACCTGTATTGGTATCACAACAACCAAATGGTGAATTATGGCTCCGGTGTGAGTGTTCATACAGAGCCGGGGATCCGGACACATTCCAGATTAACCGTTCCCTCCGCTGGACATCAACATGCCGGGAATTACACTTGCAAGGCCTCCAACACTCAACCCGCTACCGTTCAAGTATACGTCTCCGATGGTAAGTCTCATTTTCCCCCATTTGTACCCTTTCCAATCTGAATAAATATACCTATAGATATAAGTACCTGAAGGTATAGCTGGGTATATGAATACTAATAGACACAAACTGGGTGGTAGCCAACATTTGGCTGGAGGAAGAAAAAGCTCCCGCATTTCCTGATGTATTTCTTACGGGATATCAAAGGCATGACATTCGAATCGGTATTCAAAATCAAATCGGAATTATATTCATATTTTTTTAGTATTTTAATCTGAAATGGATAGTAACCATCTTTTCATCCTTTATCTATAATGTAAAATTATAATTTAAATTTCTATCTCTGGAAATCAGTGCTTGCACTGTAAGAATTGACAATATCGCCATTACAATACCATGCCATATTTTTGCCAGATTAATAATTGACATTTTCTATTACAAATACATGCATCTGATATCCAAAGTATTCACAACTTGACCTGCGGCTTCCGATACTATGATTGATATTTGATTTTGATACTGGAAAATGTCTTTATTATATTCTTAATTCCCGCCAGAAAGTAAGGCTCTTATTTGGCAAAATCAATGTATTATGTATTTTAACATAACGGTTTTTTCTTTAGTTTGTCAGTAATATAACTGTTCCTTCTGGGAAAACTTCGATTTCGACAAAATCCGAGTTTTTGAAGTCAATTTATAATTTTTTTAATTGATTTTGTGTTTATTTTAGACTACAAATTACGCTAGATTACATTGTACACAATTTCAAAACAAAGTATTCAAAACCTATTTAGACCTGTGTTCATGTCTCTGTATTTAAATGAAATTCTATCGTAATTAGAATTCATATTTTAACCGAAATTTAAATTTATGATCATGTTTACCAATTTATGTATTTATAAATACGTACATATTTGAATTCAAACTTTAAATCCTATTTTGTCTGATCTCATTCCTTGTAGGAAATTCTTGGTTTTTATGAACTTGTGAAGCTTTAAAATACGGTACAGGAATAATATGGTTTAAAACAGTTCAAGTACTTTTAGAAAAATGTTCAGGAGAAACTGAAAAACCTTCTTTCGTACTATAATGGGCAAAATAAAAATTATTTTTGAAAAGTAATTTATAATTATATAAAAATACAAAATTCCGTTAACACACGACCTCTGAGCAAGTATACGGACGTTTCAGTGGAATACGTTTACGAACGTTTCAGTGGAATACAGTGATTTGATTGAAAAACATTCATTTCCCTTTTGAACTTGTAACGTTTTGGAGCTTTCCCCGTTTTAAATGAGCCTGCCCTTAATTTTGAAGACCTTTTTGGGGAAATTGAATACACTGAGAAATGTCCTGGTTCTGTTAAAATATATTCATGAAAACTTAATTCTGACAAATGTGGGCTTGACCCGGTTCGTGTCTATAATCTTCCTCTATATTCTCTTATAGGAAGTAGAAAGCATTAGAATGATGTACATGTGTATACATATATTATGTATATGAGTGTATATACCTACACATGTATTTTTCCCTTTGATCTTCTTTGGTCCCATTTTCCCATTTCGATATATTCCATCTTCTCCTTGTAGCATGTCATTCCCATGTAGAAAACACACTTATTACTATTCGCCTCACTTCTCCCATAACACTTTCTCTCTCTCTCTCTCTCTCTCTCTCTACTAAACGCTCTCACCCACGCCCAAGCCTCGTCAGAATATCTCCATACAAGAAGAAGATCAGAGAAGATGGAGGGGAAAATATGAAAGGAAAAATATTTCTGCGTAAAACGGAATATATCAGATATACATTGGTCCTAGTAAATGACTGGGACCATGACTGATTGTAGCACTTCTCTCCGAGAAATCTGTGGAGGTTAGATCCACCCAAAGTACGAAATGGAAGAGAGAGAGAGAGAGAGAGAGAGAGAGAGACAGAGGGAGAAAGTGCAGAATTTGCCAATATATCGGTCCCAGAAATTTCTCCTTTCCTATAAATATACAAAATCCAAGAAAATAAATATAGACGGATAAATTTGTTTCCAAAAAAAAAATTTGTGCAGTAATAATAATAATATGTTTCTTTTTTTTTTGCATTTGATTTTGGCACACAGGAGATAAAACAGCCGCCATTCAGCGTCAGAGTGGTTCCCACTTTGTTCCACATTGGTGGACACTTGTGATGGCAGATCTCTTGCTCGTTTTCGGAATTCATGTCCCTTTCAACCGCAGATAAAATATGATGGGCACATACTACTACACACATGGAGAAAGATTCTTCAAGAGAGAAAGAAGAAGAAAAAAAAAAGAGAGAAAAAAAAGCTGTAATATATTAAAAAAAATTATTATATATATATCCATTCCTTCCTCTTCATATAAAATGTGTACATATATGTTTTACATACTTATATATAAGATATATACAATTTTAAATATTACTATTAGAGAGAGATGTACTATAATGCAAGCATAGTTTTTACCATTAGTTCCCAGTTTTTCAGACCTTCCTCCTACACAACCCTTTACAAAAAAAAAAAAAAAATCCTACACCAACCAAAAAACCATACTTGAACCCATCACTCAAAAAAATATTCCAGCTGTTCCCACAAAAGAGGCTTCAACAAATCTCATCTTCTTTTACTCCACCTTTTGGTCTCCTCTTTTTCTCCTCTGATTTGTCCCCTCCACTTTTTTAAGGTCTTCCCACTTGATTTTCATTCACATTTTTTGACCCTCCACATCATTTGTATCATTTGTGTATTTAAATAAAATATGCCCCCTCAAATAAAACTATTTTCAATCTAATGAAAGACATAAAACTCTCACATTCAATATTTAAAATCTTTGCCCTGGTCAATCACTTTGTGAATGTTTGTACATAAATGTACAGGCTTTTGTTATAACCCAAGAAAATGTGTAGAAATGTGTCAAAATCAAATGAACAAGTAATCTATAGTGTAAAAAAAAATGTGAAGTGTTATGACGGATCAACCCTGTACAATGAAGGTGGATAAATGAAGGGAAACGTGTGTACCGTGTACACATATGTATGTACATATTTACTGTACATATTGACAATGTCCTCGCCTTCCTCTAAAAATCAACGTTAGAATTAGCCCCAAAACTGTCCTGTCTAGTATATCTACGTACATTGTATTTAATTGTACTTAAATGAGCGTTTTTGGTGTAAACATAAAATTAAAATTAAGTTTAAAAAGTATAAATTCCATGGTGTTTCTTGTACATACGAGTGTAAGAAAGGACAATGCCTATTCAAAATGTTCAAAAAGTCTATGTATTTAAGAGAATAATTTGTCGGAGTAATTTAAAACCCGGTGCCCATAGAAACGTAGTATTTTAGTAATTTATATATCTGCACGTGTATGTATGTAATTAGACACATAGGTATGGAAAAAAACCCTAAATTATTGCTTTAGCATAAAAGCCCTGCAATGGATATTTTACGGGAATTATGCATAAAACACGGGCAAAATCAGATTCCTTCACACACTTCCAGCAGACAAATCCATCGCCCTTTGTTATGTATTTCTGGTATGTAAACCCATAAGATATAATCTAGATGCTCATGTAATCATATGCAACAATGACGGAAATATTCCAGTTATATAGGAATATACGTAGAAAAAATAAATATGGTCAAAGTACATTTTGCTCGTATATGTGTGAAGATAATTTAAATTTAAAATTAAGTCATTTTAAGCTGCATCATTTGTAAATGTAAGTATCTCACGGTTAACTAATGGTAAATTAATGTAACTTTGTACTTGTGAAGGGAAACTATATTTAATACCCGAGGAAGACAGGAGAAAACAATGGCTAATCACACATTAATTTATACATACCTAAGTATAATTTACAAGTATTCAAATGCATATTTTTAGGGAATTAACCGGTTAGGTGGGGTCCAAAAACCCCGAAGGATATATTGTATTTGTGACAACCAGGAATTATAATAACAATTACAATGAAACAGGGGGAAGGTTGAAAAATGTGGAAGTACTTAAAAATCCCTGTCATGGAGCTATATACCGAAACATGCCAAATATTTAAAAAAAAATCAATTTGCATAAAGTAAATGGTAATAACAAGTATACAACGCAAGGTAAATAATAGTAGGTAGATAGCAATTGGATCCCATCTCAACCTATAGGTGATAACTACCCCAATTAAGGAAATGCTCAGAATAATATAAATGTTTTGTTGATAAAAAAAACTCCGAAAAAATAACAAGACGATCACATTTTAATAAGAGCTTGTGCGTGTGAGTGTGTGTGAAAGTCTCAATGCAAAGGGTAGAGCTCCAATATTTCTCCGCCCGAAATATTCGTTGTTTTTTCCCATTTTATTAATTTGTTTGCTTTTGCTCACCAACAAAAATGAATGCAGGTGAAGCTGAAATTTGGTCAAAATTTTAGAAAAGGTCGTATTTTTTATTTTTAACCTTTGCC
This sequence comes from Disparrhopalites patrizii, assembly GCA_034698585.1. Taxonomy (NCBI): domain Eukaryota; kingdom Metazoa; phylum Arthropoda; class Collembola; order Symphypleona; family Sminthuridae; genus Disparrhopalites; species Disparrhopalites patrizii. The sequence goes on along the minus strand of JAQGBT010001917.1, from coordinate 3,570 downwards.
CCAATCTTTTCGTTCAACTTTATATGGTGAAATATGTTTTGTGGGCATACACCCAGGAAGTGTTTGAAAATAAAAAGAGTTGCTTCAACCTCCAAACAAAATCCTTGAGCGCCATCTTTTGAAATATAATTTCAACCGTGTGATGCTGCTTGGGGCATAGTGAAACAAGGGACTTTTGCAGGAGAACGACGTCGTTTAATTTTTTTTTCAAAATGGCTATAACAGTACCCGATGTAAAGGTATATATTTGTATTGGTTTTTCACTTACATCCGATTATACTTTAGTTTTTGTTTTAAATTATGAAGGAAATGTTTGGAAATTGATTCTATATTATTTTAGTACAATTATTTGTTCCACAAAGCATACTGTATTTTTCTGTTTGATTGAATGAAATTTAAAACCTTAAATAACAATGCATTGGAATTTTTTTAAAGGTTTGATAATAGCTAAGCCACTAACACGGGAAATTATTTATACGTTAATTAAGGGCCGTTCTACAATTTCCAATGATGAGGATTTATAATCATGTACTGCTAAGAAATGCATATAATAGCCCTCATAGGTATATGCATTTATGAGAAGGATCTATTACAATTAGTAATATCGTGCTTGATTTGTTAAGTCAATAATTAGTTACGACATTTTCGTGATCTTCGGTCTTCGTTGTATATAATTACAGGGGGGAAAGAACGTAAACATGTAAGCTTTGGAGCAAATGTATAGGAAAAATAAAATCGGAACACTTTATTAATCATTCAAAACGTTACATACTAAAAGCGTCGAGAATCAAATGGGGTTACATCCCCATATGCAAAATTGAAAATCTTCAAAAGAGGCGGAAAGCCATTCCAGTTCATCATGCATTCTCTGACAAAACACCTTTGTAAGAGTTCCCTTGACTCTTGACCTGGAAGTAACATTTTTAAAAGTTCAAGTGAAATACTTTCATTTGGTGAAAGTGAATGTACGAATTTCCCATTATGCATACATGTGTGTAAGTCCAAATTGATTAACTTGAAAAATATAATGAATTAAGAGACAAGTAAATGCCAGTATTTATTTTTGTTTTTAATTCACTCCAACAAATCCAGGAGGTACATAGGTGAACTATATGTATAGGGCTATTTACAAGTTTACTTAATAAGTAAATGCATGAATATTAAGGAATAATTTAACAATAGGATAGTATAAGTAATAATTAATTACCTCAATATAATTTAAAATTAATACCCTCAATTACCGCTAATTGAATTTAGGTTAATTGCTTAAAAAGACTTGTGACTAATAACATCTTTTAAAGGAAACTTTTAAAGGATTTTTGCTACGAAAGGTTTTACATGGTTAGTATTCTCGAATGCCTGCACCATTTAGAAGACTTTGTAGGGGGTAATCAGGTATATAAATATAACTAGACAGACAGTAAACCCGTAGGTTTTGTAAATAAATGAACAGACAAGTACACTTTTTACTATACTACGTAAATACAGTATTAAAAACCCCTTTGTGTTGGTACTTTTCCCCTGAAAGAATTCAATTTTGGAATAAGGTAGAAACTAAAATTTTAATTGTACAATTAATTATTTTGCTCCGGGAAACCTATTTTATTTCTACCTGAGTACACTAGACGGAAGTTGTAATAAAGATAATCCAATGTTAGCAATGGAACGTAATTAAGAGTTCTTGCTTCCCTTTCCCGCACAATTGTTTATTTTTTAGTCAATTATGAAACCTAACGGTTTTACACGACTCGATTTAATCTATTTGGTAGTGTTTCCCAACTTCAAAGGTTGGAAATAGTACAAATTATATTTTCAATATAACGCTTCAATGACAACATGAGTATTTACTTTTAAGCAGGTTTGCGTACATTAAAATAGGAAAAAAGTATGTAATACTAATTGAAAGTGATTTTTGAGAAATACGTTAGAAATTATACTAGAAAATCTAGTCGATGTTATTTGCGCGGTTACGATTTATGATAATTCCGAATTTTTCGCGCTTCAATTATGTACTTCTCTAAATATTTCTAACTGCAATTCGAAAAGAAAATGTAAGTACAATTGCTCTTCGCAGGTCATACGTCACACTAAATCCCTCTAATCACCTTAGCATAAGTCCCAAGGATTAAGGGTTCTATTTTAATTTTTAAGAGCATCGCCTATTATACTCGGATAAGTAACATTTTGTAATAAGGAGTTACTGATCGAACGAATGTAAATACGTTTTAAATTAATGAACTAACTTTATTTGTTAATTGTATGTATATTAAACTAAATAAGTGAACATAAGATTTATTAATTGAATTTTATAAGCCTGCATTGTCCTTCAAAGTTGATAGCATTGATATACATAGTTTTACGGGGGAATAATGAAAGCCTAAAACAAACATTAAGATAACCTTGTTGCCCCTTGACATAATGTGTTAACAAACAAGTAGTGCACAAAAAAAAACATGGGTAATGTTTTCCTGCAATTGTATGTAATTTAAAAAATATTCATTAATCTTAAGAACATGAGGGAAAAAAGATTTTCAAAGGTATAAATATAGGAATTGTTGTCAAAAGAATCAATTATCTTGCACTTGTAAAGAAAATACTTGTCAAAGGTACTTACTTTTACGTAGGTAATTAAATCATAATTAAATGTTACATTTACAATTTTGAATGAATGTCTACGGAAAAGCAGTAAATTGCTTGACATCTGTAACATTTTTTTGTTTTTTCGGCAATTACTACTCATGAAATTATTACGTGTGACTGTTGCTGTTAAATGTGTAATAATAATAATTAATAATAAACAGTAATGAATTTTCAATAATAAACTCGCTCATTTTATTTCATTCAGATTCATCCGCAACTTCTATTTTCCATTTGCCAACGTACATATATAAGTATTACTGTGATATTCATGCTCGGGTAATTCCGCTGCTCGAAACGTCACGTTGGCACGTAATACGGGCATTAAGAAAGCGCAAATAACACGATAAGGTTTACGCCATTTCCGTAGATCATGAAAACGTATCAAGAACGTGATAACAACGTGGTTTAACGTTTCTGTAAACTTGTCTATTACACATTACATCCAGAGACATTGGGCGTTCCGAATTTATTAGATACATGGTTCTGTCTTTCGGTTCGGGCATTATACATGTAGCCGAGCTAATAATGAAAATAATCGCGAAATTTGGTGCAATAATAACAAGACTATTTTGGGTCATAAATACCATAAAGATAACAGCGGAAATTGATGAAAAAACGGATTCTGTACTTGTATAGGATACGTGTTAATTTTCTGCCTAAATACTAAATTCTGGAAATGTTTACCGTTCCATTCACGATTTTTTGACGTAATAATACGTTTTATGAACGTAAATCACTAGTAATTTACGTTCGTAATTCGTAACATGCATTTCCCTAAACTAACGTAAATAACCAGGTAATATTTACGTATTTTAGGTAGCACTGCATGGATCCATGGATGTACAGCAGCGGAGTGCAACCAGGGGGTTTCGGTCACCCGGGTGACCATTACGAAATTCCAGGGTGACCATTGGCCAATGCTTCAACCAT
>JAQGBT010001916.1:0-27642 GCA_034698585.1 Disparrhopalites patrizii | reverse complement strand
AAATTAAAATTAAATTAAAATAAAATTAAAATAAGTTCAAAATAAAATGAAGAATTAAAAGGGAATTAGGACGGATTTTAGTTGGTGGGAAAGGGCTAAATCGCCTTTAAAAGAGTATCCTGTCTAATTCCAATTGATTGCCCATGGAACTCATTACACGTGCTTGTACATAGCTTGCCTTTATATGGCACGCAATGTGTGGGACGAAATGGGAGATGGAGACGAGATAAAAATTAAATTTAAATAATTAAAATGTTCCTGCCTTGCAAATGTTATGGTGTCCATGTTGTTATGGGATCGCCGATGGTCGTAATGGTAAGGGGAAAGGAGGTAATTCGTAATTGAGTCACTGGAAAAGTCATTTATGAGGCCATTTTATTTTAATTTCGATTTTGACGAGACTAACGTTCCTGTCATGCTCTGTAATTTTTTAAAAAGGGGCGTGAGTCTGTTTTGGAGGGAGTTTCTTCCCTTGTGCGAATCCGGAGTAGGTTCATGTGAAAGGTAGTCAGGGATTAGAAGGGAGAGGGACGTCCCTGGGATGGGAAGGGGCGTTTGAGAGGATTGCATGTTGAACAAAGGGAAATCGGGATTATACATAATGACATTAGAGACTGCCTAATAAAAAGGATTCTCCTGCGGAAACTTGTGATGAGAACTTGGTGGGATCTCATTCTGTGTCATTAGGATGGAAATTATGCAAAAGGAATACACATGTTAACTTCCTTTTCAAAGGCAAGCCAAGGACGAATGTATATGGATCCATTCTCACTTTGACTTTTGGGAGCTTTTTGTGTCTCTCTCGCTTTTGTCTCGCTCTCTCGCTTGTCCTCTGTGAGCCCTTCCTCCCCTCTTAGTTTTGATCTTGTTATAACTTCCTCATTGTTTTTCTTCTCTATTATAGTTCATTCTTCTCGCCTCCTTCCGCTCGTTCTACATATTTCTTTCTTTCTGTCTTTGTATTTCCCTCTTTTTATCAATTTTTCTTTTTCGGCGTTTTTATATTATCTTGTCTTGATAAGTTCATCTTGTCTTATCTTGTCCCTTGTTTCCTGTGCGTGTTTCTTTTTATCTTAGTTTTCCTCTGTGTTTTTCTGCGTGTATAACCTCTGTATAAGTTCTGACCTGTTTTCTGCTTTTTTCTCTTTATCTTAGTTTTGACATTTTTTCTGCTTTTTTCGCTTTATCTTAGTTTTGACGTTTTTTCTGCTTTATTCTCTTTATCTTAGTTTTACTCCTTCCGAGTTTTTTCTGTTTAGCCCTTTTTTTCAGCGTTTTTTCTCTTTGTCTGAGCTCTTCCATTTTATCTTCAGTGCGTTTTCTCTGTCTCAGTTTTGATCTTCTATCTGCGTTTTTTCTCTGTATCTTACAATTAGTTTTTCCCTTATTGTTTTTCTGCGGGTTTTCCATTTTTATAAGTTTTGACATTTTTTCTGCGCTTTTCACTTCATCTCAGTTTTTCACCTTCTGACTTTTTCTGTCATCTGTTTCGCCTTTTACTGACCGTTTTTTCTCTTTATTTTAGTTCTTCCCTGGTATTTTTGCGTGTTTTCTCCTCGTCTCGGTTTTGATATTTTATCTGCGTTTTTCTCTTTATCTCTGTTTATCTCGTTCTTTTGTTTTGCGTTTTCCTATTTATCTGTTGCGCCCTTTTTTTACGTTTTGTCTCTTTATCCCAATTTGCTTTGTGTTTTTGCGTTTTCTATTGAGCTCAGTCTTGCTCAGTTGTTTTCTCCGTTTTTTCTCTGTAATTGCTGTACCTTTTTTCTTCCTTTTCCAGAATTTCAATCATTTCAATCCTGCCTTTCTGTTCTCTCATTTCTCATTTATTTTGTTTGTCCTTCTTTCTGCGTTTGTTTGTCCATTCCCCCCCCGTGCTTTTCTCCCTCCGCGGATCTACTTTTTCTCCTTCAGCATACTTTCCCCTTTTTGTCGTCTGCCCTTCCTTTTTATCTGCTTGTAGTACTCTCTCTTTCATTAACCAAGGTCTTCTATCTATTTGAAGCTTACTTCCTATTGGCTATTAATTCTATTAATTCCTTCACTTTTCGCCTTCCCCAATCTGTTAGTATTTGTACCACTTTTCCCGTCCGTTTGGCTCTCTTTCCTAATTTTTGCTTGTCTTTCCCTCTGTGTCCCCCTCATCCTCTCTCGCTGTTCGATCTCTAAGTTGTGGAAAAGTTTTGTTCACATCCTTTTTTTTTGCTCTTTCTCTCTTTCTCTCTCTCTATCTTTCGTGAAATAATTGCGCAACACATGTACGTGTTAACACATACATGTGTAGCTTTGAGTAGTTCCCCGTCACGTTAAAGTTTGTAGTGGGAAAAAAAGGTCGTATGTAGGTCCATGTATTGTTTAAGGGATTCCGGAGGGACCACTAAAGAACAACTGTGTCTTGGAGCAGAAAGTGACAAAATTTGGAGGCTGTTGAGAATTAAGGGTATAAATTTGTTACAATTTCTTTCACTATACAAAGCTGGAGAAAGTTTCCAGGAAATTCGGGGTAAGCCTCTTATAGGCAGGTATATTCATATACATATGCATATACATATGCATGTGTGCCTACAGACAAGAGAGAAAGTGCGAGGAGAGTGATCCGGCTCTCGTTGTCCGTCCTCACGGAAAGGCTCATTACTGTCGTTTACATTTCATTATCTGATAACATTTCCGCCAATGTATTCCCCACACACATTCCCCTGCCTTATGAGACACGGCACACGTTTAGTTGAACGTGACCTCTCATCTCACTTTCAACGCCCTGGCGCCTACATCCTTTGGATTTTATCTGAATAAACTGTTACTTTCTTTTTGTTGTCTTTTCCCTACAATAAAAATTCATGGGACAAGGAGATTTTTGGGGTTGAAATTACATTTTTTGGGGAGTGAAGGCAGGGGGAAATGAAATGGAATGGCATTCACGCTTGGAAAATGTTGAGGTGGTAGCACAAGGGATTTTTAGAAGCAATAGCAAACGTCTAACTCCATACAGGAGGCACAAAATCCAAGAGGGAAAAACACTAAAAGGAAACACAGAAGCAAAATCCTGGGAAGAAAAAGAAAAAAGGTGGAAATTTAAGGAGATATTCAAAGAAAATTATTGTTATAGACAATTATAGAAAATTAACATACAAACAATGAAAAATAAAATAACCCCGAGAAAGTGTCAAAGAAAATAAGGGGTTTAAAATTAGATACAAATCCAATAACAAAATCAAACAAGAGAGCTCCTAAAAATCTAGATAAGGAAACTGATAAAAAATCAAACAAGAGTAAAAAACGGAACAATAAAGCTGACAAACATCAGTACAGAGAACTGATAAAAAATCAAAAGAGAAAGTTGAAATAGCGCCTTGAGAAAACGAAATACGAGTAAAAGAGAATTCGACAGAAAATAAAAAAAGAGACAACTTGGCAGAAAACGAAATTCGACATAGAAAAAATTGGAGTAAAAACGACCAATAGAAAATTAGACATAAATTCAAAGAAGAGAAAATTTAAGATGAAACAACAAAGAGAAAATTCAAGATGAAACAACAGAGAGATAATTCAAGATAAAACAAAAAAAATTCAAGATAAAACAACAAAAAATAATTCAAAATGAACCAAGAAAGAGAAAATTCAAGATGAAACAACAAAGAGAAAATTCAAGATAAAATAAAAAACAGACAATTCAGTGCAAATTCAAGATAAAACAAAAAAACAGACAATTCAGTGAAAATTCAAGATAAAACAAAAAAAACAGACAATTCAGTGAAAATTCAAGATAAAACAAAAGACAATTCGGCGAAAACAATTTCAAAAAGTGAGTTCAAAAATTTTAGGAGAAAATAAAACAGTAAAAACAAGAGAAAACGGCGAACCAAGAGAATATTAAAAAGACGAAAATCAGAAGAGCAAAAAGAAGAGAAAAAGTACAAAAAACTGGACAACTAGGCAAGATCATAACAAAAATAGAAGTAAGAAGCAAAAGTAAAAACTCGAAAAGCAAAATCAAGACAATCCATTGACAGAGGACAACGCAACGCAAAAAACATGGCATGGAGAAAAGAAAAGGAATGAAAATAGAAAAGAAGCCAGACACAAGTGGGAGAAAACTGGAGAAAGTACATGAGAGCCTTCCAGCAAAAAAAGGAGTGACCAACAAAGTTCCAGAAGAAGCGAAAGGCTAATCCCCCGCGAAAACACCTGCGAGAAGGCCGAACCCCGGACAGGAAATTATCTGGGAGGAGAATGAGATAAATTGAACTCTTGGAGGAGAAAAGGGAAGTGGATGGGAGGAGATGAGGACAACTGCCCTTATATATACATATATATACACGTACATATCTACGTATATACATACATAGGTACATATATCTATACATAAATGCACACACTAAAGCCCCATAAAATCAAATGACTGGAGAAGCCCGAGCAAGTAACAAGTACGAAATTGGTCATCTGGTCTCGGAGTAACCCTTTCCCTATAGCCACAATTGCCTCTATATCCATGCACCCTATATACATCCTAATACTCAAACCAATGGCCGTACATATGTGCTGGCTCCATGTACACTCATGTTGTCCACCTTCCCCATTATTTAGCCTCAACAACTACTTCAATATGTAGTACAAGCCTCGGCAATCAAGGAAACTGTACAAACCAGTATACATACACATATACGTATATATCTATCGCATATGTACATACATATCTTATAACTTATACTGGACAATGAAAGACAGCTTGCTGGACAAAAATACTCTTTTCCTTTACTGTTATTACGCCTTTTTTCGTTGGAGCTATCCCCTTTTATCAGCCTATCTACAAATAAGCAGGGACACTCAGCCTTTCCAGGGTATGCCATATGTGATGGGGAAAACTGCCACATATAGAGACCATCCATGTTCTGTTTGTCTTGTTCGGTGCAAGTGTCCTTCCTTTTTTTAGCCCTTTTTTCACCTCCGTTTCTGGCGGACGTGGTCAAGATTTTCCCCCCCAAGATTTTTGGGCCACCCTGTATTTGGATCATTCCTATATTTTTACACAGGAAAAAATTGTATAGAATGACTATCTCACCTGTAGAAAAAGTACTTTTTTTCCTGGAGGGAAAGAGTCGTTTTGTGCGGGGATGGAAGGACTCCGAATCCCACTAAGAATCCTCACTTGCCAGGCTTTTGAGAGGCCAAAAAGGACCTGCAAAGGGAAATTGGATCGATTATTCCTGTGGTTTCATTGCTTTCTCTCTCTCCCCTCGACTTTCTCCTCCACTTTCTCTCTTCTACTCTCCTCCACTTTTTCCCTTTCCATCTTCTCATGTTCAATCACTTTTTCTCTGGATCACTCACCTTTCTCCCATTTTTTTCATACATTCTTTTTTGCCACTGCCACTTTTCCCTATGATTTTATTGTCCGTCCCTTTCTCTATAGTTTCCATGGAGAAAGTTGGGACGCGAGGTTTTTTTTCGCTTTTTGAACATAAAAATACTGTGCAAAACTGGGCATTTAGGCGGGCATTTAGGAAGGTATTTAAGGAGGTATTTAAAGAGGCATTTAGGCGAGCATTTAAGAAGGTATTTAAGGAGGTATTTAAAGAGGCATATAAGCAGGTATTTAAGAAGGCATTTAAGTAGGTATTTACGAAGCCATTTAAGGAGGTATTTAACAAGGCATTTAAAAACATTGTAGGAGTCTCCAATTCTTTTTTTTTTCGCGAATAATTTTCTACCAAAAAACAAGAGCATCCCCTGAAGTCTGTCAGCATCCTCCTATCTAACATGGCAAAGGTTTCTCCCTGAAATATCTCCGCTTGCTGGAGTCGTTTTGGTCTTGGTTCAAGGTCTCTTGCTTTTGGTGTCTTCCAAAAAAGCGAGGAGGACGACCTGACTCGGGTTTCTCTGAGGCGGAAAGTGCATGGAAACTGGAAAGTAGGAAGGTGTACGGAGCATCTACAAGATACACGGGAGGGAAAGAGAGACACGGCAGACACTTTTTGCATTCTATTATTTTCCGAGAGGGGAAAGACATGGCCTGATGGAGAGAGAAAGAGAGAAAAAGAGAGAGAGAGAGAGAGAGAGATGGTTCTCCCGCAGGTAATGTGGTAGCTTATTTTCACGAGGACGATTAGAAATGCGGAATAATGCTGGGAAGGAAGAATCCCCGAAGGTGAAAGTGAAGACGAACACGGTAAAATCCTGCATTCTGAAAGTTGTTCTTCTTCTCTCATTTTCCCTTATTCATTTTCTCCCGCCTGCTTTCTCCCTTTAAATTTCCTCCTATTTACCCTCTTTCTCATTCTGCCTCGTACAATCCATTTTTCTCAAACTTTCTCTTCATTTTCTCACTTTTTGTGTTCTCACTTTTTGCGTCTGCCACCCTTTCACCTTCGCTTTCCTTCGACTTCTCTCTATTCATCATCTTCATTATCTTCCTCTGTCCTTTTGTATACATTTCTCTCTGTGTTTTTTTCATCTGTGCTCATCCTCGTTATGTCCGTCCTTCTCTATCTTTCCTCTTTGCCTCTCTGTCTCCTAATCCCTTTCCGTCCCTTTCTATCTTCCAGGCTCTTCTGTATTTCAATTAATGCATCCCCTGTGCTTTCCCCGTTTGCATTTCCCTGTGCTAATCCTTTTTCCTCTCACTCCTCTGGAAAGACAGAGGATTTCTGGAGAGACAGAGGACTGCCTCTATTTTCGTGTCTCTCTCTCTTTTCCGCGGTGTTTCTCGTTCTCCTGTGCAGTATTTGAGTAGAGAAGCCAGACAATGTTGAGGGGTTTAATATGAAATCCTATTTCATCTTTTAGAAGACTCTCTCTTTGGAGGGAGAAAGTGGAGATGTGCGGAGGTTTAGGTGACATAGACGGGAAGAACAAAGTTTTTGGAGGAGACCACATGGAAATCATGGGCAACATGTAAAATGTACGAGGCCGAGAATGGCACTGGTAGACGTCGTGGTTTCACGGAATGGAAATAGCGGGAGAAAGCATTGGGCTGCATCAAAGGTGGACCCGAATTTATGGTTTTGAGCAAGCTTAATTTCTACGTGTGTAGAGTGGGAAAGGTGAAAGAAATATCAATAATGTACACCGAATTTTTGAAAATCTGCTTTATTCCATTTTTTTCGAATTTTAGAATAGTATTCAAAAAATTTTAGGATTCTATTTTTTTAAAATCTGCTTTGTTTCAGTTCTTTCGAATTTTAGAATATTATTCAAACATTTTAGGATTCTATCCAAAAATCGCCACTTTTATCACTCAAATGCAAAACGTTTCTAGCGCTTTCACCTCACAATGGTGCTATGCCGACGATTATAAATGTGGCCTTCGAAGGTAAAACTCTCACCGCCCACAAACTAATTTATAGGCAAGTCAGGAGCACTGAAAAAACGCGAAATTTTACTCGAGCTTTTATCGTCACACAAACCAAGAGAAATCTAATGTAAACGGAGAAAGTTAAAAAAAACCTTTGAAGGAGAAAACAGCAAAGTTTTTACCGGGAGAAAGCATTTAGATCTGGCATCGCTTCCCACTTGTTCTCCCACAAATCTTCCCGCCTTCATTAGCTACCTGTATGGATTTTAACCCATTTTTTTGTGGTGGGATATATGATCCTAGATGCAGCATAGACGCTTGTAGACATTTACGGAGAAAATACGGATAGTTATTTGTACGTATGCATATAATTACATATGCCTAGAAATAAGGAAAAGATCTTATAGACGCTTGAGGAGAATTTTGTACGGCTCAAGTGCATGAGAATGTGCAGGGCATTAATTCTAACGAATCTCGGGACAAATTAGGCTGAGGGGAGTGGTACTTTCAAGCTGGGAATAAACGCCCAGCTTAGATTCTACTTTCTCCTTTCCTTTCTTTCGTTTTATCATCTTTCTACCATCCGCTGCTCTGCTTTCTTTTCCCCCGTGATTTTGCTTTCACTTTCCCCGCCTTTCTTAAGGCCTTTTTCTGTTCCTGTTCAATCTCTTCGTATTTTTATTTTGCTTCTGAATTCGTATTCACTTTCTCTATTTCTTTTCGCGATAATGCTTTCTTTCTTTGTCTTTTGAATTTTTCCTTGTAACTTTCTCGGTAACTTTCTTCGTAGCTTATACCTTTTTAAGCGTTCCGAATTTTTTATATCTGCAGCTTTCTCGGTAACTTTCCTCATAGCTTTTTCCTTTTTAAGCGTTCCGAATTCTTTTTATCTGCAGCTTTCTCTGTTTTATTCATTGTGATTTTTTCCTGCTGCTCCTCTGTAGGTTTCTTTTGATGTTTCGAATTTTTTTCTGCAACTTTCTCCTTTTTCTCTCTTGCTCCACCTAATTTTTTCGTTTGTTTGAATTCACTTATTTCCCCTTCATCGTGTTGATTGCTTGTATCTTCTTTCCCTTTCTATCTATTTTGTTTGCAAACGGCCATAGTTACACATTATAGATGTACATACATATTCATGTAACAGTATCAATGTGTCAGTATACGTATACCTACGTGTATATCCATCGCATTTTCAGTCCTTTCCACCTTTACTCATCACGTACCTTGCCACACCTTCACCTGTAATTTGGAAGGGAGAAAGTGTTCAGTGAAACCAAATCACCTCCTTCTATTCTTTTTCCGTGAGAGGCAAATGGAAGGACGTCCTTTAATAGCATTGGAGATGAACCAATTTGCGAATGGAGTCCCTGTGGAATATTTCCATAGCCTAATCTGTACTTTTCTCGCTCCCTCCCACTTTTTCTCTCGCTTTCTCTCTCACCTTCTCTCTCGTTTTCTTTTTTGCTTTCTCTCGCGCTTTATTTTCTGCTTTCTCACTCGCTTTATTTTTTGCTTTCTCTTTCGTTCTCTCGCTCGCTTTCGTTTATGCTTTCTTTCAAATTTCCTCCCCCACTTTCTCCGTCAGGAAATTAGCTCCCAGAAAAGGCAGCCGAGTACAAATGGAAAATACAAGGGGACCCACCCAACGCGGTGCATGTGTACAAGATAATGGGAAGACGGGATCCCCCATAATGTGGGGTCTATTAGGAGAAATTTGCTGGTTATTACCCCCAATATGCACGTCCATATACCCAAATGTTCCTCCCCGACCCATCTCGTAATAATTGTTGGGTCCATATGATTAAATATAGCCCAAACAATAATTGTTTTGATCCCTTGCGAGACAAGTCAGAAGATAATGGATTTATTAAATCCCCGGCGAGTCCCCTCTTAAATGGGGTGGGAGAAGGGGAAAGGGAGGATTTTCATGCTAACTGCCATTTAGACGGAGGCGAGGCAGGATGATTCTACTTAAGGCCGTTCTTATTACTGGGAGAACCATCTCGTTGCCATGGAGACGTTATCTCCAGGAGCTTAAATGTGCTACAACCAACTAGGAATGAGCCATTCTTCTCTTACCTCCTTTTGCATACAGACATGGATGCTTTCCAGGAAACAAATATGCTCTGAGAGTAATTGTCCTGGGGAATTACGGGGAACCCGGAGGATGTCGGGGAGCGGGCGGGAGGAGATAATTTGGAGGTGGATTCTGAGGAGATTTATTGGAGTGGGCAATTATGGATTAGTGAGACTTTGAGAAGGCCACTGAAGGTATTAAATAAATATTATTATGCACAGGAAGGACAACAGAATGTTTAAGAAGATTCAACCATTCTGATTTTAAATGAGCAATAATGGAAATGAGAAAATTTTAAGCAAAATACGCTCAAGCAAAAAAGAAAATTTGGAAGATAAAATTGGAAAACTATGCGCAAAGAGCAAGAAAACGGCAAGACGAAAAATGAAGATAAGAATGAGAAAAAGGATTGAGATAAAATTGAGAAAATGAGAAAAAAGATTGAGATAAAATTGAGAAAATGAGAAGAATGCAGATAAAATTTAGAAAATGAGAAAAATGCAGATAAAATTGAGAAAAATGAAGCCAAAATTACGAAAATGAAGATAAAACTGAGAAAATGAGGATAAAACTGAGAGATGCGGATAAAACTGAGAAAATTAAGATAATATTGAGAAAATGAAGTTAAAACTGAGAAAATGAAGTTAAAACTGAGAAAATGAAGACAATATTGAGAAAATGAAGATAAAATCAAGAAACTGTGGATAAAATTGATTAAATGGAAAAATGAAGATATAATTGAGAAAATGAAAAAAACTGAAGACAAACTTAAGAAAATAAAAAAAATGAGTAAATGAATCTTAAATTGAGAATATAAAAAATGGAAAAAATTTGTTTTGATGAAAGCAGAAACTTGTGTTTGCCTAACAACAGCCAAACAAGCAAATCTGCTTTCCCCATAGAAAATTTCCGGGAGAAATTAGAAAGGGGAAAATCCGGGGGCATCTTTCCCTCTTCCTCCAAAGTTATATCCATGCACTTCGGATTTACCCTTTAGCCCCTATGTATACCCATATCTAATACATAATATTTGCCTACATATGGACGAGATTGACTAAGATTTTTCGATTTCCACGCATAACTACAGCCTTAACAACAACAAGTTTATATGATTCCCTTCTCTCTCTCTCAAGGAAAGTTTTGATTGAAGAATCTCCTCCTCCTCCTCATCTTCCTCCTCATCTTCCCCTCTTCAACGGAAGCGAGTCAAATCCCCTTCGCGCCCACCTCAGCACATACTCCTTCCTCTTATCACAATCCGCACAAGAGCATCTTTCCTCCCAATTTTCTCTCCACTTATTCTTCCATGTGGTGTATCAGGGAATTTTGGGTCCTTCTACGTATGCATATCTATTATCTATACATATAATGTACATCCATATACGATATATACAAAGGTTGGATACGTGATTCCGCATCACATCAGTTTGATTCCAACCACATGGATATTGACAAATAATATTTAAATCAACCATCCCACGGCTTTGCCTGCTTGCCTATAACTGATAATAGATACTTATATAGGCATAGAGGGATTTGACGGATATAGTGACAGCCATATAAGGATTTTTCGAACATGGAAAAGAGACAACAACAAGACCAACTTCCACTCCATCCCCGTACTTGACAATGGGAGCGAATGGAAATCTTGAAATTGAATTCCATCTGGCACACTCTTTACTTTTACCCTCAACTTTTTTTCCCTCCTATTATCTCTTTTCCCCCGCTATCCATTTCTTCCTCGTGCTTATCTCAGATTTAGCCGACTTTTTTTTGGTTAATTGCGTCTACATATTTTATTTTTGGCGATTTCATTTTGAGGGTTCATGAGCGGCTTTTGCGGGTGCATTAGTATGGTCGCGACTAACTTTTTCGCTCTCTGCCTTTTCAATTAAGGGCACTCATTTCTCTTACTACATTGCCGAATACTGTTCCTATCTTTTCCATATCTCACGCTCCTTATCTCACTCCTTTATCTCGTCCCTTTTATCTCACTGCATTATAACCCTTATCGCTTTCTCTGAACTTTCACATGCGTCTTTTGAACCCTTTATGTAAGCTTCTTTTCTATTTTCAGGTTCGCTTTAAATTTATATACTTCAAGGCTTCTCTTTATCTCTTTTTCGGCTGTATCTCTTTATCTGTTATAACTGATTCCCTGTGCCTTGTCTAAGTGCTCTCTGTGTATTTTATTAGCATTATAAAACTCTCCTGGTTTACTTTTAATAATAACCGGATCTACTTTTCTCTATGTATCTTTATCTGCTCTCTATATCGTATCTAATAGAATATACGTCAATTTATCTATTTTTCGTTATCTGTTCTCTTTATCTTATCTCATAGAATACACGTCCATTTATTTCATTCTCGTTATCTGTTCTCTTTATCTTATCTTATAGAATATACGTCCATTTATCTCTTTATCTATGTCTGTTCTCTTGAACTTATCACATAAAATGTACGTCCATTTGTCTTCTTATCTTTATCTGTTCTCTTTTTCTCATAGAATATACGTCTATTTATCTCCTTATCTTTATCTGTTCTCTTTAACTTATCTCATATAATATGCGTCAATTTATCTCTTTTTCGTTATCTGTTCTCTTCATCTTGTGTCATAAAATACACGATTATGTATCTACTTATCTTTATCTGATCTACTTGTTTTATCTAATAGAATATACGTCCATTTATCTCTTCATCTGTATCTGTTCTCTTTAACTTATACCATGGAGTATACGCCCATTTATCTCTTTATCGGGGTTATCTCCTTATCTCGTTCCCCTATGGTGTGTCCATATGGATTCTCCACTCGGTATGACTCTTCACTTGTTTCTCTCGACATCAGTCTCCGTTTATATATATATATCATCATCTCTGTTTATCACTACAATAGTAATTATCTCTTCATATCTATCCATATCACAATCTCTGTTTAACTCTACATCATTATCAACACTGTCCACATCACTGTTTTTATCAATTCAAAACATTATCCTAGCATCAACTTTCTAAACAATTATCTATAATTGTCTTTCTATATCATTATCTCTTCCTATATCTCTATCTCTTCATCATTATCTTTACTCACGCACAATGTCTACCTATCACCTCTCCAGAAATCAATATCTCATATTAAGATATAATATTTTTATATAAATCTGAAATGAAACATTAAAAAAATATCTCCGAGTATCTCGTTTTATATGTACGATTTAAAGGGTCATACATGTATTTATCTCTTTTCATATAGTAGATATAATGAAACTGTTATCTCTTTTCCTCTTGCTCTCCGTTCTTTTTTTATTTCGTAAAACTTGCCCCACTCGGTTCATTTGGAAGGTTTGGCCTTTGTACACACTCACCATAGCAGCCATTGCATTAGTAGCGGATAAACTGACAGCTGCCGAAGATAAATGTACATTTGTACAAGGAGAAAGCATCTCTCAGCTTTCACCCACGGCAAAAACGGAAAATAGATAAAAAATTCTAGAAAGGTAAGTTTAGCGTGTGGGAAAGTTTGGATATTCTCGAATTCAATATCTTTTGTATATTATTTCTTCTCGTTTTGTTCTCATAATCCGGTAAGAACCCCCGCGGAATATTTGTATGGAATAAGTAGAGGCTCAGCTTTCCCTCCGGATTTCTGTTTAAGGAGAAATTTCCTAATGCATTAGCGTAATCGAAGTAAACTAATGTGAATTTCCCCCCTCCAATTTTTCGCCTGCCGTGATCTCATCAAAACTTATCGATTTCCCATTCGTTTGTGTGTGTGTGTGTGCGGGTTTGCTCTCAAATTACTGAACAAGGTCAATCAATGTCTTTCTTATGTACAGAATAAACTTGGCCAGCTTCTTCCCTTTTTTCTCTCTTTTTCTTCTTGTCTGATGATGAGGCAAAAATATCTTTTGGGTGTTTTTCTAGAATACTCTACTATAGTTTATATCTATGTATGTATCTATACATACAAATTGAAGTATGTCCATATGTACGGTTAGCATCTGGATACTCACGTAAGTTCCCACTTCACTTTCTACTCATGTAGGCCTGGACAAAGTCAAAAGCAACATAGGATGTACAAAGGAGAAACTAAAGTTTATTGGGCCAGTTGCGTACAAAGTCTCCTTGGTGAGGGGGGAATTTCACACTGCGTTGGAGAGAGAAAGCATGGAGGGAAAGAGAAATGCGGGGCAAGTATCGGATTTGGTTCAAAGGGAGAAAGAACAATGCATATAAATGGTAAAGAGACAGTTTGGGTTAAAATAAAGAGAAGGTTTGCGAAAAAAGAAAATTCGAGACAAAATAAAATGGGAAACTTTGTGAGAAGATAAAGAAAGGTCATGAGCGAAAATTAAAAACATCATAAAAGACAGTTTCAAGAGAAAATAAGAAATGAGGAAAACAAAAGAGAGTTTCAAGAGAAAATAAGAAACGACGAAAACAAAAGAGAGTTTCAAGAGAAAATAAGAAAAATCGACGGAAACAAAAGAGAGTTTCAAGAGAAAATAAGAAATATCGACAAAAAAAAGAGTTTCAAGAGAAAATAAGAAATATCGACAAAAAAAAGAGTTTCAAGAGAAAATTAAGGGAGAAAGTTTGGGAAAAAATAAAGAGAAAGCTTGAAAAAAAATTAAGAGAATGTTTGAGAGAAAAATAGCAAAAAATAAAGGCAAAATTAGCGAAAATAAAGAGAAACCTTGAGCAAAAAAGAAAAATCGACAAAAATGAGGAGAAAGTTTGACAGAAAATAAAGAGAGAAAGTTTGACAGAAAATAAACAGAGATAGTTTGACAGAAAATAAACAGAGTTCGATAAATTAAAGATAGAAAATAAACAGACAGCTCGAGAAAGAGTAAGGAGAGAAAATAAAGAGCAAGTTTGCGAAAAAAAATTCAGAGAGAACTTTTGAGAGGGAATAAAAAAGGAAAGAGAGAAGAGAGAATTCAAACGAAAGTGCAGGGAGAGAGAGAAGAGACTTTTTGAAGTAAAATGAAGGTAGAAAGAGAACCGAAAACGACAAAACGAGAAAGTGAAGAGAAAGCCAGGAGAGCAGCTTAAATGAAAACCCAGTGAACGAAACTAAAAGGCGAGAAAAGGCTGGTAACTCCCAGAGAGAAAGCGAATCCCTCCAAAGAAAATGTTCCGGACAAGAAAACACGGAAAGTCTCATAGAAAAGGGGAGAATAAAAGAACAAATAAAAGCCTTGGTGCTCCGATTCGCAAATAACGCATCCACAAAGGAAACAAGTCACCTTGCACATATTCCTATTGTTGCTCCCCCCACAAAAACTCTTTTAATGTCAGGCCCATCCACCGAAGAAACAACTGAGGAGGTAAAAAAAAAGTCTATTAAGGAAAAATCGGGTCAGCAGTAGTAAAAAGTTGGCGGTTGAAAACAGATACAATTTCATTGACTTTCCCCTAAAAGGGAGGATACACACAAGGCTTTCTCACGCATATTTCAGTGACATAGAATTGTATGTGTGTGGAATTCCCATTGTAGCTTGTTATGGTAACTAAATGAGATTATTGACTCAAAAGGCCGCTATAAGCTATAATGTCCTGGGAGTCCCCGTGATAAACGTGGCCACTGCCTAGTTCAATTCCATTGCCATAACTAAACCCTGAAAATAAAACTTTCCCACCATCAAATAGAGAGAGAGAGAGAGAGAGAAAAAGCCCAGAAAAAGACGGCTGTCTCCGTATGTACGCACATAGAATCCACGGGAGAAAGTTGAACGTGTTTATGGTTATTGATTAAGCCTCGCTCTCACCGTCTGTAGTAGGAGTCAACGTCAAATGAGAGAAAGAAAAGTGTACTCAAGTCCGTAGTTTTTACTCCTAAATACGTTTCTCTGTCTGCATAAGCAAAAATTTACCACTTTGCTTAGTTTTACGGGCCGTGCAGAAATAACCCGAAGGAAAGCCGGAGGAATGAGTTTATTCAGGAACAACAGGAATAAATATTTGGGGCCGTAAAATAAAGACGATCGTTGGAGAATTGGTCGTAGTTGAAATTGTCCAGTATTTACTAGCAAGCAATTCCGCGGGTGCTGCCATGAGTTCAGGAGAGAGGGGAAAGATAGACAGAGAGATAAGGGAGGTGTGAGGAACACCAAATGGAGACAAAGGGATAACAGAAATAAAAAGGTAGTTGAGAGAAGAAGAAGGTCAGGACAAATAATTTTGTTGGCTTGGAGAGGAACGGAGAACGGCGAGAGAAATTTACACGCCAAAAAGGATAAAGCGGAAACACAAGCGGAAGAGAAAGACAGAGAAGCAGAGAGACAAAAAATGACAAAAAAGAGAAATAAATAATAAAATAGAGAACGAAATACCGAAAAAGAGAAGCAAATGACAAAAAAGAGAAAAAACAATAAAAAACATAAATAAATAACAAAAAATAGAAATAAATAACAAAAAACAGAAATAAATAACAAAAAACAGAAATAAATAACAAAAAACAGAAATAAATAACAAAACACAGAAATAAATAACAAAAAACAGAAATAAATAACAAAAAACAGAAATAAATAACAAAAAACAGAAATAAATAACAAAAACCAGAAATACATAATAAAAAAGAGAACGAAAGAACGAAAAACAGAAAGAAAGAACAAAAAAGAGAAAGAAAGAACGAAAAACAGAAAGAAAGAACAAAAAAGAGAAAACATAACAAAAAAGAAAAAAAATAACCAAAAAGAGAAAACATGACCAGAAAGAGAAAACATAACCAAAAAGAGAAAAACTAACAATGAAAGAGACAAAGCAATAACAAAAAAGAAAGAGAAAGCAGTAACAAAAAAGAGAAATAAATAACAAAAAATTGAAGAGAGGAAGCAATAACAAAAAAGAATGAGAAAGCAATAACGAAAAGAGATAGAAAGAAAGAGATAAACGTGATGAATGGAAACAAAATAATTGAGAATGAATGAGAGAAAGAGAAAAAGAGATAAATGTGATCAATGGAGACAAAATAATTGAGAATGAACGAAGGAAAAAAGAGAGAGTAAAGAGATGACAGAAAAGAGGGAGACAGTCAGTAATTGCAAAAATGAGAGAGAAAATGGGGAAGAAAGGCAAACAAAGAAATAACGATAACGATACAGAATTTAAAGGATAAATAGGCTGATGTATAAAGACAAATTATGCAGAAAAAGGGAGACAAGAGAGAAGTAAGAGAGAAATGAGAAGTAAAAAGTAGAGTAAAAGATCAATCTAGAAAAATACAGCCAGACAGAAGTTCAAATACTGGAAAGGTGATGCCGGGAGAGAAACGGAAAAACAACGGAAATAAAGGGAGATAAAAAAGAAAGTTAATGTAACTCCGGAATATGAGAGAACGGATAACCTCAGAGAAAGTGTATGTTTGTGGTTAGAACGGGAGAGAGAAAATAGGGCTGTATGCACACGGAGTTAAAAGGGATTTGTGGAATCCGTCAAAAGAGAGCATTAATCATAATCAGGGGGAAAGGCGTAGCTGGCATCCAATGAGAAGGGAGATATTGGGAGGTTTCGAGATTGTCATAGGGAAATGACGTTTGGAGTCCAATCCAATTGTGTACATACCAATTAAGGAGCATTATACCTTCTCGATTACGTTGATTGAAGTTTTGGAGGGGTCTTAAGCTAATATGACACGGAACCTTACTACTTACTTTATGGATAATCCCACCAACATTATGGCCCTCCACTTTCTCTCTGTCTGTTTCTCTCTCTCCTTTTTATTCCCCCGCAAGTCCCAGCAGTCGTTGAAAGGTCCCAATCAGACTTTCAAAGTCCATTGTTTACTCCAAGTGTAAAAATGACGGAATGATCCTCCTCTCTCATGCAAGACCGTCTCTCTCACATTCTCTCTTTTACTCTCCTTCTCTCTCTCTCTCTCTCTCTCTCTCTCTCTTTCGCTTTCTCCATTTCTCTCTCTCTGTCTCTATCTTTCCATGACCAAGGTTTGTCCTCTTTGTCTTTCCACTCCCGAATTGTGTATACATATCCAGCCCGAATTTCTCCTTTGTCTAACTACTATATAGCTATATCTTATCCATAGGCTTAGCAGCAACCGTGAGCGTGTCTGTGTTCCGTCTGCGTTTCTTTTTTGCTTACTTTATTTGTCTATTTTTTTTATTTTCTCCTATTATTCCTTGCTTTTTTCGTCGATTTTTCTCTCTTTAGGTGGCCTTGCCTTGTCCTTGTGCATTTAGATTTCCTTGTCCTTTTACATTTCTTTGTCGATGCGTCCAATTTCGTTTTGTGCTTATCACTGCTGTCCTTCCATCTTTCTCCGACTTTGTTATCTCTGAGGCGTTTTCTCTGTCATCTATTTTTCCAATCTCTTTATTCGTTTTGCAATTCTTTTCCCTGGATTTTTTGCTTTCTCTCATTTTATTCCAAGCTTTCTCTCGTTTCATTCGGCGCTTTCTCTTATTGCATTTTTTGCTTTTTCTCATTGTGCTCCATGTTTTTTTTCGATTCATTTGGTGCTTTATCTCGTTTCATTCGGTGCTTTCTTTAGTTTTATTCGGCGCTTTCTCTCATTGTATTTTTTTGCTTTCTCTCATTGTGTTCCATGCTTCTTTTTGTTTTATTCGGTGCTCTTTCTCGTTTCATTCGGTGCTTTCTTTAGTTTTATTTGGTGCTTTCTCTCGTTGTATTTTTTGCTTTCTCTGATTTTATTCCATTCTTTTTCTCGTTTTATTCGGAGCTTTCTCTCACAGTATGTTGTTCTTTTTTTGTTTTTGTTCTCTTCATTTTCTTTATATTTCCTTTTACATGTTTTTCTGGCTCTCTACAGTAATGAATATAATAAATATATATAACGTACTATATTTACGAACAGTAAATATGACCATAAATAAATCTGCTCAGTTTTTACGTTTTCCTCTTTTCCGCTGCTCGAATTATGTATTTATTTGGATATGAATTCTCATATGATCAGGGTGGTTCATGGCGTTGGAAAAATCGATTTCAACAATTTGTTTATCCAGTGTTTATTTTGAAGTGGGAAAGTGGGGGAAATATGTGGTTTTAGAAGGGACCACAGGGCAGTTTGTGATTGCTTTGGACGAGGACAATAGTAGATAGGAATCTCTCGGAACTGTGTGGTCGGGAGCTTCTCTCGTATCCAAATCATAACCAAGTTTTCTGGGATGTACTTATGTACATACATATGTACAATGTAGATGTAATATATGTATATAAATATATAGATATAAAATACCATATAGGAGTGCCCACATGAAAATGATTCCTACAGAAAGTAACACATTTCATGATTGAAGAGAGGAAAGGATCTATTTTGTGTATGCTGAGCAACTTTATTATCATAAAGGACAAATCTGGAGGAGGCAGGAGAACGTCACGTTCCGCGAAGGGTGAAAATAGTCGATTATCAGGAGCATCGTGGAGTCTGTGAGGACGGGAATTTGTTTCTTTCCTTCCAGCTCTCATTAATAAAATGTGGTCACTCAATAACTGGAAGAATCTTATGAAGCATTCTCATTGCAAGGTCGTCTGGAACCAATCAGTTTGGATTACAATGCTAGAGCCAACGAATTCTGGGTAGGAAAAATATCCTTGATAAAATCATTTTTTGCTTTGTTTCTTTTCTCCTTTTTGTATTTTCTCTTTTCTGTAATACAAAAAGGCAAATCCCGAGATTTTCGACGCAATATTTGCACGGTGTTTAACAATTCTGTTCTTTTTTTTCGAATTTCCTCTATTGTTTAAAGCTCTAAATTGTTTAGAAGATGCATTGTCATTGGTGCACATTTTTGAATATTTTCTTTCCGTAAATTCCTTTTAAATTGCAAGATTTGCTTGTATTAATTTTATTTTTTTGTGTCCTAAATTATTTTAAAGTTGCTGTTGTTTTCAGTCATTTTTACTGACTTTTTTTTCGAATTTCTGGCTTTGATTTCTTGCCTTCTTTTTAATGTTGGTTGATACCCAAATTTTTCGGAATGTATCTTTCAGATTCTTTTTCATTTCTCTTTTAAAATGACATTTCGTGATGTTTTTCTCTTTCATAATTTCTTCATTTATTATATTATTAATGCTTTTCTTTAATTCATTTATACATTTTTTCTTTAATTCATTTAAAAAAAATTTAGTTTAATTCATTTATTCATTTTTGCTTTAATTCATTTATTAATTTTTCTTTAATAATTCCTTTTTTAATTGTTTCTTTAATTAATTTATACATTTTTTCATTAATTCATTTATTAATGTTTTCTTTAATTTATTTATTAATTTTTTCTTTAACAATTCATTTTTTAATTGTTTCTTTAATTCATTTATACATTTTTTCTTTAATAAATTTATTAATTTTTTCTTTAATTCATTTATACATTTTGTCTTTATTTCTTTAAGAGTTACTTTAATGAGTACATTTCTATGAACATATGTACGTCTTAATTTTTTTCCTTGTGTATTTTAAATTTTTTTAGTGATTTCCTGTACATATTTTTAGTCTGGTTTTGTTTTTGCAAATTCGCAAATTCTACATTTTGAATAGTTTATACTCCAACGGCCAGCGACAATTTTTTTTGCACACGACAAGACATTTTTGCGTTTGTAATTATTTCAGAGTATAGTGATTCCTTATTGCATGTACGCGTATTTCTCGAAATAAATTGCTGTGCTGTTTCCCGTTAAATCCTAAATTGCATTTATTACGGAGTAAACGGGCGTTTAAAATGATGCGAAACTGCTTCCGCTGGCATTTTAAATACCACGGAAAATGTGGAGGGGCATCATTTCTTGGCAAATTCCACGGATCCATTCCCGTCCCTTGCACTTTATCCCATCAAAAATCCCATTTGAAAATGAAGAGCCAGCAGAAAACCCGGACAATCCCCCGCTTTGAGAAAGTAATATAAACGGAGGAATGTGCTCACACATCTGGGAACATTCTCAAAAGAGGCTCTTATTGGCGGAGTTAAAGCAGTTTTTGCACTCTCTAAAACCCTCACACCTTCAACGCAATGAAGACAAGAAGCGGCTCTGTATATGATTGCTACAAAGAATAATAAGGCTTCTTGTTTCCACAAAAAAGTGAGGAAGGATGAATGTAACATTTTTTGGAGACGTAAAAAAAAGAGGATGTTAATAAATTAGACAAACACATTTCCATGTTCTATCAGTTTTTCTTGGGCTTAAGTGGAGGAATTTTGTTGGGGAAAGAGCATTAAGATTCCGTTAAGAGGAAAAGGGGATCGCAAAGCCGTTTGTCAATGATTTGGGAGGAAAGGGCGAGACAGGAGACGTTGGAAGGTATTTAGCATGAGCAAAAAATGAGGGGGATGAGAGTATCTGCGAACAGAGCGACGTTTCTTGATTTATTTCAACACGCTCTCGGGTGAGAGGTGAGAGACGAAGGGGCGAGACTTGCTCTTCTTCTTTCAATTCTTTTCTCTCTCACATTCCTCCCTTCCTTCCTCCCATTTTTATCCATTCAAATTGATTTCTCTCTGCCTTTTACTCCGTGTTCTCGTCTTTATTTTTTTCTGCCCTCTCCTCCTTTCTTTTTCTCCACGCGCGCTCTATTTTCTCTCTTTTCTCTTTCCTCTTCTTCTTGTTTCTCGCTTGTCTTTTCTTTTCTCTCTGTTGTCTATTTTCTATTTTCTCTCCGCTCTCTCTTCCCTTTTCTCTTCTCTCTCTCTCTCTCTCTCTCTCTCTCTCTCTTGGATTTACTCTTTTATCTCTGTTCTCTTCTCCTCTTAGTTCTCTCCGCTCTGTCCCAGTTTTCTTTTCTCTCTCTCAATTCTACTTTAGTTTCTCTCTTTCACTTCTCCTTTCTCTTTTTTCCCTCTCTAAATTCTCGTTTATTTTCTCTATCTCGTAGTTCTCTGCCAATTCTCTTTTTCTCTCTCTCTCTGTAAATTTTCTTCTTTTACTGTGTCTTGAATCTCGTCGTCAATTCACTTTTTTTCTCTTTCTCTCTCTCTCTTCTCTCTCCCTCAATTCTCTTTTTCTGTCTCTCTCTTCTCTGTAAATTCTCTTTTTTCTGTCTCTCTCAATTCTCTTTTTTTCTCTCTTTTCTCTCTTTCTCAATTCTATTTCTCTCTCTCTTTCAATTCTCTCTCTCTTCTCTCCTCTCATTTCTTTTTTACCTCTTTCTGAATTCTCTTTTTTATTCTCTGTCTCTTCTGTCCCTCTCTCTCTCTCTCAATTCTCCTTTTTTTCTCTGTTTCTTCTCTCTCTCTAAATTATCTTCTTTTCTCTGTCTCTTCTCTCTCTCTCAATTCTCTCCCTTTCTGTCTCTTCTCGCTCTCTCAATTCTCTTTTTTCTCTTCCTTCTCTCTCTCTCTCAATTCTCTTTCCGTTTCACTCTCTCAGTTATCTTGCCCTCTCTCCGTGCTCTTTTCTCTTTCATTTTTTCTTCTCTTTATCTCTGTTCCCATTTATCTTCTCTCCTTTTTCTTCGTCTTGTCTTTTACTTTCTTTCTCTGTTGTGTTTCTCTTCTCTGCTCTCTCTCTCTTCACTTGTATCTTCTTTCTCTCTTCCCTTTTGTCTCTTTCGTATCTCTCTGTTATGCTTCACCTCTCTCGCATGCTCTTCGCTTTCTTCTCCTCTCTCCCCACCCTTTTCTCTCCCGTCCTTCTTCCCTTTTCCCTTTTCCCTTTTCCCTTTTCCCTTTTCCCTTTTCCCTTTTCCCTTTACCCTTCTCTCTATCTCCCTCGGTGTAATGCCCAAAGTCACCCGCCCAGCTTCGGCTGCCTCCTTCTGTCTCCCGTAATATTCCACGTCACAGAACATTGAATTCATTTTTGGACCTAATAATTTATCCGCACAGATTGCATCCTTCGTTCCGCATCCCCGTTGTAATAATAACAATCTGTATGCATGACCTTACTCTCCCGGTTAACTCTGGGATAAGTCCAATATAACGCCCCTTGTCTCCGTCTCACTACAAGCTCATTCCCTTGTTGTAGAGTCTTTGTGGTTGCCTAGAGCCGGATGGTCCTTTTGGAGAAGAGAAAAGGAAGAGGAGACTTTGGAGGAAATGAGAGAAGATTGATTATTATTTCTTTGCAGAAGACGTCCTAGTCCCTTTTAAATTTTGGGAGGAAGCCCAGAATAAAAAAGACATATGGTATACTATATAAAAGGATATTACCAGAGAGGTTGTGTAAATCACCTCCTTTTGAATTCTCCCTCCCACCCCTTTTTTTTCTTCTATAAAAATATGCAAGGAAAAGTTGATATGCTTGGGAGAAATTATTAATTTTCTCTCGAGAGCCCATGCATGCGATGGTTTTTTTTCTGGAGAAATCCCTCTTGCATTGGGGCCGACGAATTTTTTTCTTGACTCTTCTCTCTTTCCTGCAGTTTTTTGGTCCCATTGCAACTCTTCACTTGTTTTTCTACCAACTCCTTTTTTTTTGCCAGTGATGTAATCAAAAGTTATGAGAGATGCAGGATTTTTTCAATATTTTTTCCTATTCTCTGTCTCTCTCTCTCTCTCTCTCTCTCTCTCTCTCTTTTCGTCCTTTTGAGCAAGGCCAACATTGTTTTTCCTCCCGAAAGACTTGTGCATAAAACATGTGGAAAAACTTTTTTTCTTAAGGGAAACGGGGAGGAATTGAATTTTAGGAGGAAAAGATAAAGATGTGTGTGTGTCAGATGCAAATCATGTCAGAATGTGTTCAAATGCAGGGCCATAAAGGATTCAATGGAGGGCGAAAGAGCAAGGGGGAATGAATGCATGTTGGGAGGGACGAGTATATCTGTATGTATTTGTGTACAATGGAGTGCAATACACCCCACAATGAATTCTGAGGATGACAAACATCCGGAATAAATGTTGAGATTCAAAACATGGTGTGAAGTACAAGCTCGACAAAGGAGAGAGAGAGAAAGAGAGACAAAAGGAGAGGATGAAGGAGAGATGGAAGAGATACAGGTTTGAATGCCAATGAATTCGAACATCAAAACAGAATAAAAATATATGAGAGAGGTCAAAAAGAGAAGCAAAAATAAAGAGAATCAACGAGTGGAAAAATCTGGAGCTGGGCGAGTTCACGGAAAGCGTGGGAATTTATTCCTCATCAAATATGCATGTTTTCTCATGCCAAAATTGATTGCATGAGCATGTCAGCATTCGACCAAAGGGTCTTTAATTTTTTTAAATTGATTCAAATTAACATTTCCGGATTTTCCAAAATTATTGTCTAACCAGAAAAAATACCTTGGAAAATTCCCAGATATTTATTACGTATTTATTATATTTATTTATATATTTTATTCTCAAGATATTTATTATACTTATTTCTCAGGATTTGGTTAAAAAAAGGAAATTTAAGTCTGATTATCTTTTAACTGCCTTGATTCAGCAAGAATTTTGTCTTCAATATTTCCTACTTTCTTCTTTTTTTATTGTTGTTTTCCTTGTTTTTGTTTTCTTTTACAACAAAATAAATAAAGTAATCAAATAAATACATCAAATATGCTGAAAAATTCATTCATTGACTTGCTTAATTCAGCAAGAATTATCTTCTGTTTTTGTTATTGTAGTTTTCTTTTTTTCAAAAACCGTCCTTTTTGCAACAGAATAAATAAAGCAATCAAATAAATAATAATTCCTTACAAGTAACCCCAACAAACTTTTACTCACGTCACCCAAAACGGTTAGTCGAATAGCAATTATTTCGAAAAATGTTCCCCATTATAACACCAACATTTTTGTCACTTCGTAAAAATGAATGCACAATTTTTTTTAAAACTGCCAAAATTCCAATAGCCAACGTAATTTTTGCTCCCATGAAAAATTAACCACCTCACGCGCAGCAAATCGTCGTTTGAGAACCAAAAGTGACTAAAAGCACAGAACGCTAATGGCAAAACTAACTACAAGCAAAATTCCTTCAAAGTAAGACTAAGTGACAAAAATTCTGAAAATTCTGGACGCAGCAGGAAGGTGGAAATATTCAGTCAATTTCTGTAGTGTATTTTCAGGATTTTTGGCATTTAATCAGTTTTGCCTTTAAGGAATGTTGCTGGTAGAAAGCTTTGCCATAATTCACTTTTTGTGTGTAACCGACAAAATGCAAGTTCCGTCACAATTCCATGGATAGCCAGCCTTGCATAAAACTCATCTGCAAAAAATAAACTCCCTTTTAAAATTCCTTGCAATAGCATCCTACATCCCTCCCGGAATTATTTAACGGAGAGACTTTTAACATTGCCTTCGAATTATGCAACAGAGCGGAAGTTCCAATAAAAAATATCCCATTTTATCTCCCTCCACATTCATCCTAAAAACCTTCCTGGACGTGCCAGGATTGTATTCCAAATGCTTCTCTCCAAATTCCCCTCACACCCTCCCCGCCCCGTAATGAGGGGACACACGAGTGGGAGAGTCCAACGGGAATAAAGGAGAAGGTCATGCTCCAAAAATAAAGACAGGCATTATCTCCATACAAAAAAAAACTCTACATACATACATTATGCACATTTACAAAAACAAATTTACATTAAGTAAAAAGGAGAAAAAAGGGGGACAGGTAGACCCAAATGCGTAAATAATAAGTATAAACAGGGGAAATAGGAGAATAGAAGAAAAAATAAATAAAATGGAGAAAGAATGAGAAAGGACAAAAAAACGAATAATATTAAAAGAAAAAAGGAAGATAATATTAAGATACAAAAAATGGAGCAAAACCGGGGAGGATGAGGTGGGTATTATGCCCGGAAAGCGTCGGAGAACAATATAAAATAAATATCCCGGATGCCCCAGAAAAAAAAGTGTGACTTCCCACCCTTAACGTCCCAAGCGGGGATTTCCCGGGAACAAAAACTATAATATGTATATTGTACATTGCATGATTATACATGTAGGTATGTATAAAATTCAAAAATGTATGCCAAAATTGCGGTATTAAAAAGACGCAAAAACTTGAAGGAAAAACTCGCTTTCCCCCGCCAAAGAAAAAGTGTTCAGTAGGAAACCACAGGAAAGGCGAGAATGTGTGAGAAAGAGAGAGAGACAAGGGGGGAGAGTGAAAGAAAAAAAGGAGAGAAAGATGAAAGTGATACGCAGAGCGCTGAGCAGGCCAAAAATATCTCATCGTCCCCATAGTCTACACAGCACCCACTTCTCCCCATAATATGCTAACAATACCTACAACAAAGGGTAAAAGGATGTGAAAAAGTGTGCTGTGCCTCCTTGAGTTCTCTAATTAGATTAGGAGTGAATGGGAAACTTTACCTGATTCTCTCCAGCAGCCGCTTCCTCCTCCGGCTCCTCCGCCGCCTCCACTCGTTATCTAATAATTCTTCACACACCAAAAAAAACAAGAGACTTTCTTCCCCCCCCAAAAAAGCAAACAATGGACACACTTTTTTATTTATTCCCACCCCCCTTGTTATTTTTTATTCAATAAGCAAAACACCGTTCATTCTCGGAAATAAATCCTAATAGTACAGCCGATGGAGATGACACCCGGGTTCTTCTCCCATTAAATGTACACAAAAATGTTTACACTTTCTCTCACAAATTTCCCACAAATTTCAATCCACGTGGCACACCACAAACTACGGGAAAGAGCCGAATAGAAATCCTTTGGTGGGAGTTTTTGAGTGGATTTTATGGCCAAATCGGAATTTTTAGGCACTGAGAAAAGAGGGAAATTTAAAGAAGTTGAAGTAGGGGAAATTCAAGTGTATTTAGAGCATTGGCAAAAGGTGGATTATTCCTGGGATTTTACGTTTTTTTTTTGAGGTTTTTACAAGGTGAAACGTGGCATGTGCGAGCTCTGATGATTGCCCACTGTGTGGGGATTTCCACGGAACCAAAAGCTTAGGAGGTCTGCTCTGGACGAGGAATGGATCAAGACTATCGACTGGGCTCCCATCCAGGCTCGAAGTAGTTGTGAGAGAGGAAAAATGAGAGAGAGCGCGAGAGAGAGCGCGAGAGAGAGCGAGAGAGAGCGAGAGAGCGAGAGAGGGAAAAGAGAGAGAAAGAGAAGGTTAGAGCTACACACTTCCTTCCGTTCCAAGTTTACTTCGATTCCATCTACTTCGCATGTCAAAGTCCGCGTGTATGTACATTTTATAAATATACCCGAGTCTCTGTCTCTCTCTCTCTCTCTTTCTCTCTTGCTCTCTCTCGCTCTCTTTGGCGTTTCAACGTGCTGCACTTTGGAACAAAACGGTTAAAAAAATAGAGGAGAGATTCTTTTTTTCTCTCTTTCTCCCTTCACTTTGAAAGCGTCTTCCTCACTCAAGCTGACACACACATGTGTGTGGATGTGGCTACACACATATGACTTTTGCACATTCTGAGGGAGGGCTCCAAAAGGGTTTCCACAAGGGGTAATTACGCCGGGGCTTATGTACACGTATCAACGTCTAATGCTGGGAGGGAATACTAATGCTGGAGGGGGAGGGAGTGGGGAAATTACGGGGATCGCCCACGGCCACTTTGGATACCTTTCATGCACAGAGAGAGATTCAGAGAGAATAAGTGTAGAAAAACATGTACAACAAGGAAGGAAAACTTGGGACTAATAGGCACTTGAGGGGAAAGTTGCTGGTGAAGGGCTAAGGCAAGGTAAGACAGATGAGATGGATAGGGGAGAGATGGAAATTCTGGGAAAGAGGAGAGAGTGGGGCTACAAATTGGAGGGATGTAGAAAAATTATGGAATTTGAATTCGCGAGGAGATGCATTTAGAAGGCTATTTGCTACATATTATTTTATTATTTTTACTATTAACAAGGGAAATGGCAGACTTTAATCAAATTGTTTAAATAATCGCGAGCCGTAAGTTATCTATTTTCCTCTGAGCATTTCTCTCTCGCCATTAGTTTCTCTTCTCTTCTATTCATTTCTCTATTTTTCTCTATTTTTTCTCCTCTTTTTCTTCTCTTTTCTCTATTTTTCTTTAATATTCTCTCTATTCTTTTTTCTCGTCATTTTTATCTCTTCTTTTTCTCTTATTCTTTTTTATCGTCCTTTTTATCTCTTCTTTTTCTCTTATTCTTTTTTATCGTCCTTTTTATCTCTTCTTTTTCTCTTATTCTTTCTTCCTTCTTTTTTCTTTCATCTATTTACTCTTTTATTTTCTCTTGTTATTTATTTCTTCTTGTTATTTCTCTCTTCTATTTTCTCTGGTTATTCATCTCTTCTATTTTCTCTTGTTATTTCTCTCTTCTATTTTCTTTTATTATTTCTCTCTTCTATTTTCTCTTGTTATTTATCTTCTATTTTACTTGTTATTTCTCTCTTCTATTTTCTCTTGTTATTTATTTCTTATTTTTTCCTCCTTCTTGTCTT
>JAQGBT010001915.1:0-27645 GCA_034698585.1 Disparrhopalites patrizii | reverse complement strand
CAACTAATGTGGAATTTAACACTGTTACTTGGTTGTGTACTGTGAATGTTCTGGAAGACAATAAAGTCAATTATTATATTATTACATTATATTAGAGCATTTTTAAATGTGGCACTGTGATTTTTCTTCACATTTTCAAACGCTCGCAAATCATGCTGGCCAGTCACTTCGCATGTCTTCAGACTCAACAATTGACACATTCACAAGACAACTCATTATTTCTGGAATTATGTCAAAGTCTGCAAAAAAACATTTTCTTGTGTATTCAAAGGCCCAAAGGAATCATTGGAGTCGGTAAATACGACATAATTCATGTCAACTCGGTCAAATTATCATGAAGTAATTCACGTGGGTTTGTATTTATTAAAGGCTCCAGCTAGGACAACGACGAACTCGACCAAGTTGACATCTCCGTCGCCAAATAGCCAACATCCTTTCTTGTTCAGACAAAATCCTACCTTGCCCCTCTCGCACTGTTGAAATAGGTATGCAAATAATGAAGCTCGCAGAAT
Source organism: Disparrhopalites patrizii (assembly GCA_034698585.1). NCBI lineage: Eukaryota > Metazoa > Arthropoda > Collembola > Symphypleona > Sminthuridae > Disparrhopalites > Disparrhopalites patrizii. The sequence goes on along the minus strand of JAQGBT010001915.1, from coordinate 27,133 downwards.
ATCATTCTTTGTAGAAAAATAAATTCTAATATTAATCTTATCATGCCCATTTAAAAAAAAATTCTTGTAATATGTCGAATTAAGTATTTTTGTGTGGGAGGATCCGTGGATTGTTGTCAAACAACGTCGTCACATTGTTTTTTCCTCTTGTTGGCAATCATTGTGATGACATCAAATTAAGCAATGATACACCAGAAGAATCCCAACTCTCTCCGTCGTGCTGGGCTTACCTTGAACGCAATTTTTTTTCACAACCACGTAGGATGCATCTGATAGTTGTAATGTGATCGATGTAATTACGGACAATTAGTACCATCCACGTCATCTCCGTCATGTCATGGTGCAGACGTGAAGGACTTGGGAAATGGGACGATTCCGCATGATAACGCAGGCCTTTTCCATCAAACTGAAAAAATCCCTTCTCCTTCTATTGCATAAAACAATTTATAACTTTTAAATAAACTGCTAAACAATTGAATAATAAATTATTACAGAGATTCCAGAGTAAATCGAAAATTTCCACATTTTCTCCGAGAAAATTGCTCTGTCAAAGGGTAGCTGATCGACACGAAGCAAGCTATAGGTCACAATTACGTAGAAGAATCCCGGAGCGAGAAAGGGGTAAGTCGAGAGTCTGTAACAATTACACAATAATACAAAAGCGACCTTAATGGTCCTTTGCACACATAACTGTAAGAATTGCATGGGAAAGGATGGAAATAATACTAATACCAATAATACTTGTAAACCCATATGTGTATACGGAAAAAATGTTCCTACATATTTATTAAGAGGCTGCTGTTGTAGTAGTGTTGGGATAATGGGAAAGGCAACGCCAGGACGGCGTGTAAAAATGCAATGGATAAAGTCGGACAGTAATAATAATAATAATAATAATAAAAATGAGTAATAATAATAAATAAAACCAATAAGAAGGCTGATGAGAAAACGCTACATGACAAATTTTTTTGATGTGCTATGTGTATGTGTAGAGTCTGGCTGTACAGAGTGAGAGAGAGAGAGAGAGAGATAGAGAGAGAGAGAGATGGAGAGGAAATATGAAAGCGATGAAGAGATAGAATGTGAAAGGATTCAAGTTACCTCACGTGGACTCGTACACCATTAGACAGGACGACATGTGGCTTACAATTACAAACCTATAATGTCCACGTTACAATAAACACTTCAAAAAGGTGCTCATACAGTCTGTCCCTCTAGAACGTCCCCTATAACGGCCCTCCTCTCACCTCACATACATATAATCAGACTCCGATGGGGCCTCCACATTGCTCTAAGAGAGGCACAAGGGGAGATTTGCATATCTCAACAGAATAATAATTCATCAACGTAGTAGTCCTTCTTTTCTTTTATTCTTCCAATTCTCTCTCCAATCCTTTCCCTTTACATTTACACACATCATTCACTACATTGAAGAATTCCCCCCTTCCTATACGTAATCCATTGAAGAGTATAACAGACCATAGGGACAGACATATCCTTTTTTTTATTATTATTTATTCAGTGTTTGCTATGGAGTGTCTGCAATATTCGAACCCTTCTTTTTTTCCTCCTTTCTCCCTGGCCTCTGAGAAAATTAGAGCTGTGAGGGGTAATGGAGCTACCGCTAGGAAACATCTCATCAAGACGTGACCTCTGACTCCTTCCAGAGTGTGCTTCCCATTTTAATTTCTCTCTCTCCGCTCCTCCTTTATTTACCCTGTATTTCCCCACCACTTCCGATCCTTCCCTTCTCCTTCGACTACAACACGCTGTACGGGGTCGCAAATCAGATTCAGCGCCTACCCTCACAGCCAATAATTCCCACAAAGAGGGACTAAATAATTTTGACTGGACAAGTCAAATACAGAAATATCCTTTTCTTTTCTTTTTTATATTTAGGAAATCTTTTCTCATGGAGTTCCGGACTCTCCAAAGAGAAAAACTTAAAACTATGAATTAATTGGTATAGGTATACATACTTATATTGCATATATATATATATATATATATATATATACACACACACATATATTGCTCCTATACCTATATTGCATATACATCTCCCTTTCTCTTTTCTTTTATCTGAAAATATCCCAGATAATCAAAAGGGACATTCTCCACTTATTCAAATATGACTACCAGTGCCTTGCGCAAAGCATTGGCAATCTAAATACCACCTGAATGCTTAATTAAGGAAAATATTTTATGTTTATCTACAAATAAAAAATTAATGCTTCACTTTTTACCGCAAAAATGTCTCCTTAAAAACCTGAAAAATAACATCATTCATATATGTACATAATAAAAATATTATTTTACTAAAAAAAACTAAAGTCAATTTTACACGACATCAGTAGCAAAAAAGATGGATTGTGTTAAAAAAAATGTTGTTTCGAACTTGCCGCAGACAAACCGTCATAACTTGGTCTAATCTTGTTGAATGGAGATGGAACCTTTTGCGCTTGACCCGCAATAAAAGAAATATTGAAGCATTTCCCCGTGCTAGGGAGTCCGACAACGGGGTAAATCCTTTTTGAGACTCCGTGCATAGGCATATATGTATAAGAATGGATAATCTTGTGTGGTACATACCATCAGTGAGGCATGCAGAAGCTTTGATAGTGGTGTAATGTCGTATAGAAAACACATGAAAGTATAGGTTTACACGTACTCATGGAATTCCAATCTTGCCTGGCCCAACATCATTTGGTTCGTGCGTTCAATCCTTCGAGTGGAGGCATTCTTTGGGCAGCAGTAATAATTCTTTAAATAAATTACAAAAAAATTTATTGACCATTTAAATCGGCCAACTCATTTCCTTCTCTTTCTCTCTCTCCCATTGTAGTTCCTTATCCTTTTCTCTCACCATAAGTCTTTCTCCTTGTTTGTTACAACTTTCCATCATTCTCTCTATCGTTTTCTCTCCTTTTCTTTCTTTCTCTCTCTCTCTCTCTCTCTGCTCTTCTGTCTTGCTCTCTCTCTATCTTTTTCTTCCTCTTTATCCTTCTGTCTCGCACTCCTCGTATCCCTTCGGAACTGTCTTTTTCATGGGGTTCTTCAACTCCTCCCACATCTTCTCTGTCTCTGTCATAATTAACCAGAAATAAATTCACTCCAAAGTGCTTTTAGCATTACCAACAATAGTATCTGCCAGTTGATTGAATACTCTGGTGTTAATTAAATAAAATATTTATATTCCGGCAATTCTCGTTGGTCACAATGGCCTGGTATGAGTGAGATGTTAACCATTTCCATGTGAGAGCCATTTAAGGAAATTGTTCACGCATGGTAGGTCAGTGATGAATACTGGGATGAAAACCCCTTTTACTGGAAGGCCAAGAAAAAGGTCACGAAGTTCACGCAGAGGAAATTTGGTATCTTAATTTAGCATCCCTTCAATGTCTCGATGGAGAGCAGAAATAAATGAAGGGGAATCCGTGGATTCATCTCCTGATCAATTGGGAGATCAAAGTTTTTTCAATTGATTAACTGTACAAAGGACCACCTAAATTGGGAAGGAGAGGAGGATATGAATATATAGATACAAAAACTCATAAAGATGGAGCTAGTGTGGCATAATGGGTGGTTGTGTGGTATAATCCTTTGCTCACGTAAGCCTCCAATGTAATTAAAGTCTGATGAGAATACGTGCAGGTAATTTTTAAGGAGGAGAATTTACCTCATCTCCCTCCTGGTAAACAGAGTCTCTGTATGCAGTGAAATACAAAATTAAACAATAAGTTGGAAGTTTAGATGGGACAGGATTTGGTCGAAGTGTTTTTTTTTTTTTTTTTTTGAAGACACATTAAAAGCATCTTCGTAAACATCTCCTTCGTGGAGTCTGGCTCGCATGACAATGCCCGGTGCATAATCAAACTCATTCAACTGTCCAAACACATGATGCTTCTCGTCATAATAATATCGATTTACTAATCATAATACAGGCTGGTAATTGCGAATGACACACATTATATACATACCAGGTGAATATGTAAGTACAGAAATAATGGAATACTACTCCTACTGCGAGTACAGTTGTTAACTTAATGAAAACTCCACTCGTCCGTGCTCCATTGTAATCCACTGTTGATCAGGACCTGCAAAAAGTGCGTAGGCACTCGTATTTACAGCATCTTCCATTTTATTCACCGTCGCTCAGGATCCCAAGTTGACTGTCTCCTCTAAAACTTTAAATGCATACGAGTGGACAATCAACACAATTCGAATTTATAGGCAGCGGAAGCATAAGATTTTTTTTTGTGGGCAAATAAATGAATTTATTTGACCAGAAATGTGTATGACCCACAGCGTCTGTGTCCTTAAAACGCTGTGCCCACGACCATTTTGGCCCTTTTATGATCGCTCCAATATCTCTATTATGGCCTCATCATTTTGTTTTGGTGCACAGGGCACATTTGATTTCCAATAATAACTTTTACACATTAATTCGATGGCCTCATCCCCGGGGTGTCACCGCACGTGTGCAAGGATAAAAGGATTCACAGTCGTAAAAAAATTAAATCAACTAAGCAATCCCGTAACCATTGAATAAGCTCATGTCACATGGAGTACACCTTTCAATTTCCATGTGCAATTATTATTATTATGGATGAAACCAATCACCCTTTCACGTGCCTCAGCCACGTCCATATACCGCCACATCCTTTTGGCACATCCGAGCTTCATTTTATGGGAGAAATCACTCCACAGCTCAACATATATTGTGCATGCATTCACGCATTTCTGCCCATTTATGCATTACATACGTCACTCCACTGTCTAGGACTTCCCTGACGACAAATGTTCAAGTAAATGGATATAGTTGGCTCAGATGCAAAAATTAAGTCACCTCCGTTGTTGCATTACAATGACCGCGACATGTAAACAACGTCTGCAATAGTCCGTACGTGTATATTTTTATGTCTGGGAATCCGTATGCCAATTCAATGTGATCATTGTAATAATTACTAGTAGTTGTCATGCACATTAATAACGTTGGGATGATCCACAATACATTTGGTAATGTAATTCTAAAGTACAAAACTAGCCACTATACAGTTATAGGGAGCACACTGCCATATACTTGAGTGGTTCTTATATATAAGAACTACTTACTTGTATGTACATATGCACCATATATGTATACATATGTATTTCATCACTGTAATCTGCGAATCTTGTAAGGGCAGAGGACGGATGGACGGATTGTCACCAAAGGTAAGGAGACACATTCGTCTCGGACGCATACAAGTTCAAAGGCCCATGGAATCAAAGTGCCTCGGGCCATATATGTACATACGTATATACTCCAGCCAATCTTTTTCTGTCCAATAATGATCACGAGCACAATAATCTGGTTGTACTGCACCGTGCGTGAAAAAAAACGGATCGGAAGAGCCTTAAAACTCCATGAATTCATGTGCAATATCCACATTGACGATGGTGGAATATCTCAAATGCTCATTCATGATGGGAAAAGTCAGTGACGATTCAATTATGTCGGGGGATTACGGAGAGACTTGTGCAAATACTCTGACGGGATGCAAAAGGATTTCTCTCGTCGTCGTCCCCTTCACACGAGCACTATTCAAAAGCACATTCTAACAGTTGTGAATGAGCACTTGATTTTTTTGTCATTTTTTAAATAGATTTTTTTCTACCTCGTATGTCCTGTGCACACATTTTTTTTTCTAACTGGCCCAGGAATAGTTGGGAGACGGTGGAGATGTTATCGGGAGGGAATGAGTAACGTACGAAATGCTGTCTCCTTCTTCTGTACAAGAAGGATGATTCTATGTGGTAACTGGTCATAATAATGTGTTGGTTAGTTGTAGGAGTGATCGTAGTAGGGAGAGAGGGACGCATTGGAGAGTCAAGAATGTTGTAGTATACAAGAATTCCTTGTATGCATAATTGCTCAGACAATTTGCCGTATCATCTGATTGATATTCCTCTCGGGTCATGACGACCACGGACATTTGGCACATTATACTTTGCAAGCATATTAAACAATGTCTGTCTTGGATGAGGGGAGGGGGGCGAATATAATAAAAGTTTAGAGAGAGAGAGAGAGAGAGAAAGGGAAAGTGTGTGTAAATAGAAGGACCACGTTTTTCTTCACTTTTCTTTCGGGTACGGATGACAAGAGCCGTGCAGTACACCTATAGGAGATGCACTATGGGCGATAAACATTGACAAATTTTGCTTCGTAACCTTTATGCCTTTTGTAATCCATTGTGATGCCATTGTCAAGAAGTCATAATAATAACAGGGACGTTGGATACAGGTTGGAACAACGGGATTGCTACCTCCATGAGCAAGAATCTGGTGGACATGCAACTACGCATCGATTCTTTCATTAATTTAGCTTCATTACTCTCTTCTAACAAAAGATGCAGAGGGTCTAATCATTATTATGTCAATTATGACGTCCTCCTCATCAAGTGTTATTATCCGTCAATTAATATATTAGTTTCAATTTAGCCATCATACGTACACTCGGGAGGGTTTCATTAAAGGGAACCTTATCAGTATTCTCAGTCCAAATTTTGATCAGTCATCTTTTCTCACCCACGATCCGGGCTCAAAATACTCCCTACCAACTATCCGTTTGAAATTGTTGGGGGAAACCCCGAATTGTGGGTATTACTTTAATGATAATGAGCTGATTATTGACAAAAGTATCGTCCCTTTGGCCGTGGCTCCAAACAAGTTTACTTCCGGATCCTAAAAATGGAAATCTAAAAAAAAAACAAAAAAGAGCGACCTGCAGAAGAAACAAAGGAAATCACACACGAAGATATTGGTATGATTGTGAAAGGTTCTTATTTATTGGTATTTTCAAAAGTGCTCAACAATAGCTTTTTACAGGCTTTTGACCGACTTCTTGAGACTTCATTCAACTTGATGTATCACTTTTTGTATGAATGCAAATATCAGCACAATGGATGATTGATTTGGCATGCAAATCCCAATTGTCCCCGGTCACGTGTCAAGGCTTCAAACCCTCCGAACAACTCACCCGTCTTTTCCCTTTCAAAATCTATTGCACTCTCCCAATTCGATAATGTATAAACGTAGACGAATTCCATTCATTCCCCCCAATATGGGCACTGTGCGATATTAAAACAAATATTACTCAAACATAATTTCATCTTCAACCCTCACCTTCCATCCCTGATGGGACTGAGCTCAACTTTTCATTAGTTTTTTTTATTATTTCATGCGTATAGTTAATACGCATTACCTTCTAAGCCAAATAAATTCTGGTTCAATGAAGCTAAAGTTGTATTTGTGTGTTTGATGCATACTGCATACATAAAGGAGAGCTGGAGCAGGTAGGACAGGGTTGGGAGGAGTTCAGAAATCATAATAAGGACGTCTCTCTTGAAACTCTGGGGGAAAAAGTGAAGAATACTTGTGTTGGTGTGTGTGCTGGGAATATGACAACACATCTATGGAGACGACGAAGGTTGACAAATGGACTGAGAAAGGCCAGGAGCTTTTTCCCTTGCCCTCCTATCACGACCATTGTTTTTTCAAGAGACTTGTTGCTCTCCGTAAACAAAAAAAAGTGTGTGCATACAAGCGGATGGAGCGTAAGGGAGAGAATTCCTGTGAGGTTTAGTATTAGAAAAAAGAAACAAGTAAAGCAAAAAAAAACTTGGTAGTGGATAAGAAGATGGCCTGGAATATACATGATTATTTGATGGACTTGGTTATTACGTAAGGTGGTGGTGGTCGGGAGGAATTGATGGTGGGCTCAGTGAGTGAGTACACATATATTTCTCCCGTAGGTCTCTGGCATATGCTGGAGCTATAGGAGGGCAGTAATTATGCAGGGGATAAAAAGGAAGGAGTTCGGAGACTTTTTTTTCTCTTCTACACGCATCGCACCTACTTACCATGTAAAATGCATTAAAGTGAATAATTGTAGATGGACGGTTGTGATGCCATTAGACGAATTAAAATGTACAAGAGAGCGACTTGGAGGGTAGGCACTTGACGGAAGAAGAAGAGCCCAGTGCAAATAACAAGCAAAAAACCCTGAGACCAACCGCAGTCAACAAGGAGGGAAGAAATAATAAGGGAAGAGGGGGAAAAACAGATTTGGGATGTGTAACCTGATAAGAAAAAAAAGGAATCCCTCCCTTTTTTTATTATTATTATTCTCATTCCTCCTCTCTATACATGCACACACACAAAGATTTTTACTTTCTTCCTTTGTATTATAAAAAGCATCTTTCGACAACGTATCATCAAAGTCAACGCAGGCACTTTACAATTCTTTTTTAATCCCAAATCCCGCAGTAATAAATACAATTTCTTCCTATAATCTTGAACCCAGCCCAATATCTCGGAGGGAGAAAGAGGTTTTTTTTGTTCGTATGTAAAGCATATAGTTCTTCCTTTTCCCCATTCCCAATACATGTATGTAAGTACATGGAAACTGTGGTAAGGTTAAAGACTCTTTCATGTTTTTTTTCTTCCTGGTAGCAGAAAGAAAGATGAAATGAATGAAAAACCACAAAGCGAGAGAGAAGGATTTGAGTGCTGAAAGATACAGATTTGATGAAAGGAACGAGTTTCCTTGTACAAACAAACCAGCCGCAGGACGGAAAAGAATTGTTGGAGGAAAAAACTGTAACTCTTCAGAGATTTTGTTTCAGAAAAAAAGAAAACACATTTTTAAAAGTTCCTTGTGTGGCACAAGAGAATGGGGATGATTCCAAGGAAAGAGAATCTAATGAAGTCATCTACATGGAATGAAATTAATCAACCCTCAATTAGTTATTAGCTCCAAGCAATTTTGTGGAGAGGAAAAAAAGATTCCCTACTGTGAAGTGAAGCAGAAAGGAAAGAGAGCTCGCCAAATAGCCATTTCATGGTGACCCCGATCACATGGCCTTCTCTCCATTATTCCAAGCCAGTGATTACATGGACCCGAGCATGACATGAGACTAATTGCACATATTTCCGAGGGTCAAACGTTTTTTTCTTTTAGTTTCGACTACCGGTAGTACCTTCTCGAATTATGTTTTTGCCACAAAAGTTTTATCTGATTTTTAATTGAACTAATACCGTTTTGGCGGAATAACTTAAGCAATACTTAGACTTACAACCGTTTGATGCCATTTTCCAGAAAGTTTGTTTAAATAAGTATCAAACTTGAGTAAAGAGGAAGCACACCTCCAAGGAATGTAAGAGAGCAATATTGTGCGGGGATTTCTGCCCTTTAAGCCAGAGCAACAGGAGCTATAAAAAAAACCATAATTGAGCATTGAAGCAAGGAAACAGAAGGAAAACTGATCATGTGAGAGCAAAAAAAAAAACCAGGATAAATAAAAGGGAAGCCTTTTCTAGGGGTGAATGCGTATGTAAGCACGTTGAGTCTCTTTGGACATGATGATTTGATGAGCTCCAAGTTCCATCCAACACTTCGACCCTTTCAACGGTCTTCAAATAGAGGGCAAACAAAAGGAATTCTTTGTATTCTTTGCAAAAGGATTATAATACAGTATGAAAAAAAATTATTAGTTTGCACATTTTAATGACCAATAGGAGATAAAAGTTTTCAAGTTAATCTCGGAAGCACGCAGGAGGTAGGGAGCCCATTATTTCTCTCTGGCACAAAATCCTAATTTCTTCTCCTCTTTAAACTTTCTATAATATATTCATCATATTAATGCTACATGAATCAAGTGTGCGCAACAATACGTCATAATCATTTCGCATTTGATATCCAGTCCCTGTTTACCAGCTCTCGGTACTCCTCATGCGAATTAATGCTCCGAAAAATGTGGCTGGAATTTCGTACGCATAAATTGGGGGAGGCTCATGGGCTGCTTTCCACTCGCACTCGTTATTCTTATTTTTCGTCAAATCACTACTCGCATTTTTATAGAGCTGTGAGAGTGTGAGCTTAACAGCTTATAAGTATCAGAGTGCATGAAAAGGATAAAAAATGAGAGAGTAAATTGCACCGGGAGTAATTATGTTTTTTTCTAATACGCTTTTCCACGAACCTCCCCAATCACCCTTAATGAGCAGCTCCTGTGAAAATATTGTGTGGACTAAGTTTGAGGAGATAACTGATAAAGACTCACTTGAGCCGATTCCTCCTTCATAGCCGAGGAAATGCCTGACCATGTCGAACAAATTGTGTTCTTGTATGCCTTCATACATCATAAGGGACATCTCACCGTGCTTTGGGCCTACATTAGAGGAGGAGCGCGTAGTGAGAATAAGAAGAATGTGACGGTGAATAAATAATGTCTTCTCCGACACTCAAGCATTTCTATGTAGATTTCCGTCCATATCCCGATATGAGACATGAGAAAGGTATATGAGAAAGGTATAGTGAAGGGTGGACGGGGATCCCATATCAATTCTCAAGAGAAGAATGAGTGTGCATTTGAAAAGACCCCAGAGACCTCACACGTCATTCAATCCCCAAAAATCTCCCTTCAATACACTTGTGAAGTCTTTTTACATGGATTTCCTTGAGCAAGCACCCACCAACTTCTTCTCCGTAATTGCATACATATCAACGCCTGTAAGAAGTAAATGCACATCTGAACATGCATCATACAGCACAGAGAAAGTTCGGCACAAGTATTCGCCTTTACACAAAATGAAGACGGCAAAAGTCTCTTCTCATAACGCCTCTGATACTCTGGGAAATACAAGGAGTTGATTGTTAATAATATAATAATAAATATTGTATGTATCCATATAATAAAAGCACACGTCTATGCACTGAAGGTGTACACACATTTTCCTTTCTCTATTTCCCTGTCTCTGTCTCTGTCTCTGAACTACATGACAGATGAGTGTTGCACACAAGTCAAAGGTTTGCGAGAATCTCACACAATTCAAGAGTTATTGCGACTACGTCCTTATACAATGTTTTAGACACACAAATGTCCCTTCTCCAGTTTTGCCTACATGTGCTTTTGCCAACCTTTTGAACCCACTGCAAATCTATACCTTTTCTGCCGTCAGGTCAGCCTCATTTAAGCGTCATACGTTTCCATTGAGAGCCAGTGTTGCTTGTCTTCACTATAGATTCATCAGCAGAGGCTATTTCCGATTGAGTCTTGTATAGTTTTACCAGTTTCCTTTTGCGTTTCGTCCTTTCCTGTTGGCAGAATTCGCAACAACTTGAAAGATAATAAGAGCAGTCTAGTAAAAATAAGCAGAAAGTTCTGTAAATAATTATGTGTGATGCTCCCCTGGATGGGCAAAAAAGCATGGTTTGGTCTGATCATCACAATCAAATGACGATCAAATGATTTCCCCCGTTGAATCAAAATTTATAAATTCTTTGCGTGGAGATATTCAACTTGCGTTCTCGGCGGACCTTTATGCACATGAGTGGATGGTAGGACAGGTGAAGAGAGATCGTGATGGTGATTATGAGGAAGGGGATGCCAATAAGGAATGTATTGAAAAAAAACTCCATGCTGAAGCCCGTACGGATTTACATGCATACACTCGTTGACAAACGGCATCAAATGCTCGGGCTGTCACAAGGAAATGTGTCTCTACTCAAACATGATAATATGCCCTCTGCATATATAGACACTTTCTTATGTCAATATTATTTTATAGTGATTCCATCACCAAAATTTATGACGGCTGTTTTTCCCTTGGCCGTGTTTTATCTCTTTATTTGCGTCTAATAAGCTGCCAAACACTGTGTCACAATCTTTCACACATTATGCATATTACATTCCTTCGTATGAACATATTATGCCACTCTGACTTGTCCCTCGGGCTCACACTTTCATCTGTTGTACGTCTGTGCAACAGATTAGGATCATCAATTTTTGCCGAATTTCGCACATTCCGATTCTCATATTTACTTCTTTACTAGTGTGTAAAAGTGGAGAGCGGAAGCAGCAACTTTTACTCCTTTCATTTGTATGATTGGCAGGGAAGTTAACAATGAATTTTGGTCCAGAGTCCACCGAGTAACTGAAAAAGCTAATTTCTTGTAATATATCTATGCAGATATTTTGTATTTTCGTATGCAAATATTTTGTATTTTCGGATAATTTATATTTATCCAGACATTATAATGCAAGAGTGATCCGAGAAAAAAATTGATGAAAATTGTCGAAAATATGGAATGTAACGGGGAAATGTTCCTTTTATTGTCCAGCACTTAACGATACAATTGGAGAGTAAATCCTACATTTCGCAATTGTCTCCATTGAAAATCTAAGCCATTTACTTATTCATAGAATACAGTGTGGTCACACTCACACAATATAGTACACAGAGGTCAAGGAGTAACTAGATGTACAAAGAGGGAGCATTTACCTGAATATACTTTCTCATTTTTTTTCTTTCTTCGCTATCTCCCCTTATACGAACTACCACAGGCGTTTTTTGTCTTTAAAGCGCGTACCTTTACACAGTACTACTTACTTACATATTACATAACAACAAAAAAAAACAAAATATAATAACATTCACACAATGCAACTCACCACACTTGCGCAATGTATAAAAACATCGATCAATACATTTTTTTTAACTATATTGTTTACAAAGTCATAATCAATGCGCAAGAACAATAATAAATACCTTACATAATTTGTATATTGTATACACACAAAAAGTATACTGTCTCACCACAATTTCTGTCCTGAACATATTCTAGTTATAATTACATCCAAGGCTTATACAGTAAATGTCGTATTTAATTATTCCTAGTACGATTGTAGGCTTTACATCGGATAGCATGGATACCCTTTTTCGAATGGAATTATACACCGCACCTTAATTAAAAATAAAAATTTGTTCCTTGGACGATTGTCCCTTCCGTTTCCTTTGTACACATTTACTACATCATTTGCAGATTCGTCTCTCAGTTTGAAGAATTTCCATCGTCAGTGACAAAAGTACTGGGTTGGCTCATACCCCAGTTCGCTCCGAAATCACATGATAAAAGCCAAATCATTGGGAAAAGAACAAGTTTACATCTATACGAAATTTGTTACATCGACCGTATTTTACACAACCACCGCCGTTTACCCATATATACATACTAGAATCAATGGAAGTGGGGAAAATAAATAGGATGGCGTAATTAAATAAATTTGCAATTAAGTAAATTTGCACACGTTGACCTACTACAGAGAAAAGGACATGAAATATCAAAAATAGTGGTTATATAAATAATTTTATGTTAAAGCTGTTGGGTCTACAAGCTGTAGGAAATCACTCATTAATGATTCACTTGACCTTGACACAGCTTCACGTACTCAGAATAGTTTAAAAAAAATTAAAAAGAAAAGTGTTGAAAAAAGATTTGTGTATATCACGTCTGAATGATAAACCTTTAAAAAAGGAAAAGTTTCTTTTCATTACCTTTGTCTTGTTTAGAAAAGAATGAATGGGGAAAAGTTCGCTTGAACAGTGTAATTTTAGAGTAAACAATTGTATATGTATATACTCATTGTGTAACTGATCCTTCAGTTTGTGTACTCTGAGCAAGACAAAAATTTCGGATCGTAAATAAAGAGAAAACTGCCACTTCCAACAACGGACGGAGTCTGCCATCACATAAAAACCTTCCTAAACTATAATAATATCCCTGTACACACACAAAAATTGGAGGGATTTGAATTAACAAGTAATACAGTAAAAGTTCTATACTATAATAACTTTTTTTTTCCATTGCACAAAATATTTCACTGGCACACGAGAATTCAACTGCGTTGCATACTAATCATCATGTTCGTATGCAACGCCTATATGTAACTTCTATGTAAAGTATCCTGTTTTTTTTCTGAAAAAAAACCTATGTACAAAATACAAACATTTTTTAATAAAACTATGTACAGGTTTTCAGTACAATAATTACAGTAATAATAATAACAATAACTCGTGAAAAAATAACAATATGCTTTCACTTGTCTTTTCACAGGCATTCTTAAAAACACCGTGCTTGATAGTACAGCAAGTAAATGTAAAAGCCCTAGACGTCATGATAACTGTAATGGATGGTGAGAGTGAGCTCATATTCCTCCTACCATTCAACAATGTTAAACAAATATTAAGTGTACGCTTACAAACGATTTACAACATTAAATCCTCTTGTTCTTTTATCTGCCTCCAAGAATATTCCGCTTTATGAGGAGGAAAAAACCTAAAAACCTTTGCTTTCACATTTTCCATCAGAATCTCACCAAAGTGTGCTAGTAATGGGTTCAATAAAAGTTTAAGAACTTGCCAACTGAACCAATCACTTGTGTGGATAGTTCAAGGAATGCATTTTTCAAAAGCTACATGATTTTTATTAGCCCCAGATAATTCCAGGCTTGACTTGTGTAATACGCGTGTTTAGACAATTCCAAAGGGAATCGTTTAAATGTAAGGTGTTCAAAAAAAAGGAAAAAACCACGAAGCGTGAAAAAGTCTAAAGAGAGCCTAAATCTAGGAAAGTTTTCCACCTATTATCTCATGTGGTTTCTAGTCCTCTCTGGGATCTTCTTTCCACACTTCTATCTCTCTCTCTCTCTTTCCTGATGATTATAGTCGTGAGTGTGAACAAATGAGGGAGTTGATTTGAAGGGGCAGCAGTTGTTATCGCAAAACAAGTCATGATGATGATAGTGTTTGTGGGGAGAATGGGAAAAAATCTCTAATAAGAGGTTTCTTGGCTGGAAGCTTCTCTCCCTGCTGTTGAATACCTGAATTCTCCTCTAGACTGTTCGAGACAAAAAAAAATCAAAGAGGTTTGCGTACAAGAAAATGTTGCTACAACTGCACAAAGTTCCTTAGTGGTGGAACAAGTAATACATATAAGTAAAGGTCTATTCATATAAAATGTAAAGGGATGTTGAAACATGAATATAAAGCCATGTTCCCTATGTAAATCTCCTGAACGTGTTGAATTTTATAGACCTTCTCCTCTTCACAACTCGTCTTTTGATCATCCTCATGATAATGATGGTGATGATGATGATGATAGTTTGCGTGCAATAGCACCGGACCAGCTAGCCTATGCAGGCTCCCCAGTCATAGTACAATGGCTAGTGCATCATTACTCCCAATTACCACCGAACCACTATATAATCTTGTCAGACTCTGTATCTTGAAACACTAGAAAAGACTCTCAAAGTCTCTTATTCCCCCCCCGTCGGAAGTCTTTGGCCCCACTTTCCTGGTTTTGTGGGAACAATCACAACTAATCTCTCCTAGCTTCGTGTGTACTACATATTTTTTTAACCAGTCAACACATGGTAGCCATTTGTACATAGCTCTTAACGGGTCTCACGAAAGCTAATAATTATCCTATGTATTTTTTCCCGTGACTCCGGACACAAAAGATATTTGAGAAGCCAAAATAAATTTGGACGAATAAATTTGGAGGAATAAATTTGGAGACAAACAAATTATGCCTGAATAAAAATTTGGATCCTCCAAAAGTTGTTTTTAACCCTTTAATAGAGGATGGATATCAATATTTCTGCAAGTTGGCAGGCTGAGGACTGGGTAAATACTTGACTTTGGGGTAAAAAGAAATGTGTGGGGAGAAATGGTGATAAAAGAACACTTACGTTCGTAATGGGTGTAGGTGAGGACAGGGAAAAGTCTAAAAAAAAGTTAGGACGTTTCTGGCATGATTTCGTGAGTCCAGGTAATAATGGTATAAATATATGTATAGGTAATAATATTTGTACATATGTACAGGGAGAAAACGACGCAAGACGTGCCAGGGGAATTGTAGCCAATATCTCGCTTTTGCATTTAAAATCACTTTTTAGTACAGTATGGAGAAAAGCAAACGCTTTTTATATATAATTGCATATTTATGTATTGGTGGGATGCATGTTATGTATACTTACATACATTTATACAATAGAGGTATCCTTTTTTCTACCACTTTGATCCTGTAGGCCACAGAGAGATAGATTCAAGTTTGCGAGGTAAATGAGTTCCTCCACCCATCACTGTGAGACTACACCTAGTCGTTTACATTGCTTAAGCATTCATCTCTCAAGCTCTCTCTCTCTGTCTCCGCTAAATTATACTATGCTCAAAACGAATCCTTCTTTTTTATCATTATTTTTCTTTTCATCTTCCTCCCTTTTTGACTGTTGAAATAAAAAAAATACATAGAGAAATTATTATTGTGTGCCACCTTCCACACACTGCACATGGGAATAATAAAGTGGGGAATGCCACAATCGTGATCCAACTTCGCGGTGCATTCCCCTAAAAAACCCTCGTATGACTGACTCTAGCAAGGACTGCCTCTAAGAGTGAGGCTCTGCAGAAAGATTTCCTATAAGGAATGATGAAAGTAATTATTTATACACGCATTTACATATAATAATTGTACTGTCGCCAAAGAATCCCCCACAAGATGGTGATTTTCCCCCTGATTATCAAATTATCTCCTCATTACTTCTAACTTGCATACAGGATCCTGCTTTTCAGGGAGAGAAAAAATACATATTCTTTTGTTAAAATTGGGAGGAGAGAGAGAAATAGCTGTTCTAAATTTTTCCCAATTATTATTCCCGGCCCACGCACGCGCAAATTGTTTAAGGCGGGTCTGGATAGTACTCAAGGAGATGGACGAGAAGGATTTGCGGTGAAGGCAGGAGTTGAAGAAAAGGAAGTATATGAGAGTAATTAAAAATTTTGATCTTGAATTCTATTAGCCTCTACTTGTCTGTTGTATATACACATACATACAAGAAAAACAATAAGAACCAACTGGTCTTGACGAGTGTGAGGTGGAGTTTTTGTTGAGAAAAAAAATCAGTTCATGAATTAAAATATGAAATCAATTACCAATTGCCCAAATTTATAAAGGAGTTGCTAATTGAATTTAAACAAGTGTTTATTGGGAATGGCAGACAGAATTAACTAACCTCTGATGCTCCTCGAAACCCAAAAATTCCTACACAAGTTTTTTATTCTGTCAGCTGTTCAGGCTCTCCGATTACATTTTATTCTGACCTGTTTAATTGCCTTTCTACAAGCCCTGTGCAGGCATTTTCCGTTCCCCCATTCATGTATTGGAGTTTTTGAATGAAACACAGCCTCTTCAATATACTTCACGCTTATTCAGACAATTGCTCTGACCTCCTCAAAATCAATCTTTTTCCTGCTTCTTAAAATTGGCCGTAAAGCTTATTAAAATTATCGAGTTTCTTCCTGTTTTGAACCAATTCTGTGTTTTTTAATAATTTCATGGTTTATACGGTTGTGAGTGCTGAGTGAATTCTGATGAAAAAAGTCGTTCGAATGTGTAAAACCCACACCGATTTGACTTTTAAGGCAAGGAATTTCTGTTTCCATAAAATCTCACGTTGCCCCCTCCAGCTGAAAGGGAAAGTTGATGGACCATAATAACAAAAAAAAAATATATAAAAAAAAAGGAAAACAATTCTTTTGAGAGACAGAATAAAGGCAGGTCCTATAGCATTTGACCACAGCTTGATTGTACGTGGGAGTCACTCGGTGGATGTGCGTAATAGTTGTGACTAATACTCGGCAATAAACAAGTATAGGAATTGTCCTTGTCAAGGCTATCAAGAATTAAAACCACCTACATGAATATGTTTTTATATACAATACATTTTTCCGTTGTCATAAAGGTGGTGGTCCCACAAGAAATTAACTGCTGTGGGTGTATCTTTGCCCATTGTATCATTGTATGAATATTTACAAGACTCACTTAGCATTAAACCATTGGAGGATTTATTAGAAGGATGACGAAGGAGGATTACCGACTCCAAGAATTTAATTGTCGCTGAGGTCGGAGCTGAAATGGAGGCTGTCGCCGTCGGAGTCGAGGAGGAGGTCGGGGAAATCCGAGGCGACGGCCCCGACCCCGATCAGATCCTCGAACATCGGATCGTCCAGGGTGGAGCCTTCATCCGAGAGGAGATCACTGGCATACTCACTCAAATCACTCTCTGTCAAGGAGCTCAAGGAGCCGGTGCGGTTGTTATTATTGTTGTCGTGCACAGTCACAGCACTATTGTGAAGATGATGATGAAGATGATGTGGATGGTGATGAGGAATGTGCTGGTGATGGACGGTGAGGAAGCTGAGGCAATTGCTCCCACTATTGTTACTACTCGGAAGGACAGCACTCATACTGATGGGTGGAGGGAGGCATTCGGGCGGAAGGGGTGCCAAATTCGGGGGTGCTAAATTCTTGACCGCCGCCGTGGTGTACATCCGATGACTGTGACTTTGGTTGCTCCCGTGACGGTGGGGCAGTAGCAGGGGGTTCATGGGGGGACTCTCCGTTATTGTGAAGGGGGCACCATTGTTATTGTTACTAAAATTATTTATTGAGACCGAGGAGGCGTTGGAGCATGTGGAGGACGCGGAGGAGGAGCAGGAGGAGGAGGAGGATGAGGAGGAAGAGCAGGAGGAGGCCGGAGACATGGCAAAACCCGGGGGAGACACCACGGATCTCATCACGGCCTGAAGACAATCGGGTGGCGAGGACAGCGGGGACATCGTGTAGGAGGAGGCCGGGGAGCAGGCGGAAGTCCCGCTGCTGAACTCATCCGATTCCTCCGAAGGGTTCAGGAGGGACTTGAGGGACTCGATGTAGTTCATGGCCAGTCTTAGGGTCGTGATCTTGGTCAATTTCTCACAAGTCTTCCCCGAGGAGTTCACGGGGAGGACGGGGTACTGCGGGACGGCCTGTTGGAGGATGTCAAAGGCTTGATTGATCTCCTTCATCCGGCATCTCTCCCGGGCATTCGCCGTTTTCCTCCGGTATTTACTCAACGGCGGGGGCTTCTGCTTGGGCTTGGGCTCCTTCTTCGGCTCTTCCTTCCGCCGCTTCTCCGTCTCAATCCGGTTCTGGATGGAGCGAGGTCGGAGGGAGTATTTCTCGTAATTTTTACTACCCGGTCGTCCACCTTGGGCCTTCCCCCTCCCTCCTGATTTCGGGTTTTTGTTGCTCTTTGTCGCATTGTTGTTGTTGTTGTCGCACGTGAGGAGGAGTTCCTTCTTAGCTGAGTTTAGATCAAAGTTGTGGTGGGCTGTGAGCGTCGCCATCATTGCAGGACCTTCTCGTTGGACAAAGTCCCAACTCTAGGCACTAGGCAATTGTCATTATAGGGAGACTTCCCCCTATTATCCACAAAAATTAACCCTAATAGCTATCTTTTGGTCTTGAGACAGTTATTCACGTAGTAATTATCTAATTTCATCTGTCCTATGCCAGCCACCAATATCACTTTGCCCCACACAGCTTAATGGGCTTTTCACTGCAGAACTAGCACAGTACAAACTTGATAAAAATCCAATTCGGACGACAATGCTGTAGTCTCACAAAATATTCCCAATTTCCTTTACAAATTGTCCGTCGTGAAATCAGAAGGCAAAGCTGCCTTTCACGACAATTTTTTATACACTTAACAAACAGAAATTCCACGTGTATCACTTAATAGATGGTAACGCGCACTGAGAAGAAGCACTGAATCGCTGGGTGGTTTGGAACACATCTGATCAGTTGTATTCCACCAATGTAAAGATCCCGAATATTTTCTCCTCGGATCCCTTGCGAAGAACGCGGAATGCAACTGAAAGAATAACAAAATCGAAATATGACTGATTTAATCCAAAATTATCTTAAGCAATCACCTGATGATCCCGCGACACGAAAACAAATTTTGATTGTAAGCAATATGCGCAAAATATTTCAAAAGGGATATTTGATTGTGCTCAAGTACTGCATTTGGCTTATAAAAAAATACCCGCTCGTGTAGTAATTATATTAAGACAATTTTCGGGTGGAGGGGAATAATTTTTTTTTTAAACTGCGGATTTTTCGAAAAACACTATTTGTTATTCTCTTCAAGAAACTGAAGAGCATAACAAATTGAGTGACAACCGTTTCAAAAATTAAAAAAAAAATAGTACCAATAGATATGTGCTGAACACGTTGCAAAATAATTTTTGGAGCAAGTGGCTCAGAAAGGATGGCTGGGACCGGCAACAGGTCTTTGGAGATGTCGGTGAGTGACTGAAGGGCTCAATGCCTTGGAGAATAAGTTTATAAAATAAAAAGGTACAAGAAAGGGATGAGGAATAAAAAAAAATATAAAAAAAAGGAAGGAGGAACGGTACCTAAGAGGTTGGTTGGGTAGTTGATTGGGTACTGGCCACAAAGGACGACGACAAGTTGTAGATATAAGTAATGTAAGTGATGGGGAGAGGGGGATGAGAAAGGTAGAAGGTAGGAAGATGAAGAGAGAGGAAGATGAAGAAGGGGATGAAGAAGATCCTACTGGAAAGCATTGAGAGGGATGCGAGCTCTCCCTCACCTCAGCCCCTGGCTTGTGGTATTTCCTATTACATGCTCTCGCCTTCCTTTACGAAGGGGAAAAACGTTTATACACCTTTATGCACCTTTCCTCATCTGCCGTTCAACTCACGATGAGATCTCGAGAGAACAACTGACCAGAAGACCAGCCACGGGAATGGGAAAGAGCACCATTGGCGCCCTCTGTCGCTTCTTTCCCACACTTATTTACTTCCTTTCGCAATTAAACTTTTTTCTCGCATGAGAATATTTGTGTTTTTTTTAAAATCACAATTGGTTGGTAAAGACTGGAAAGGACTCATAACAGGATGAAATGGCCTAGAAGATTCGCTCATGCTTGTAAAAATATAATGCAGACAAAATGTGCTGAATAGAATGTTTTTGGAGGGATGTAAAAATTTCCCTTGTCCAGTCAAGGGAAGAACACATTTTGCAATTTTCTCCAGCAGCGATGTAAAAAAACTACAATTAATGTTTTGCAATGCAATATTTGGATGTTTTCATCCAGCCAGTTCTGTAATAAAATCCTGTTTAAAATTTAATTTTCTGTCTAGCTCCGTAACTAGCGACTTACGCTGTGCGGACAAAAGGTAGAATGCAAATTATTACTTAGTACACATACAGTTAAAGTTAGTTGGCTTGCCTGTATTTTGACTTTTTACAAATACTACCACACTTCAATTAATTACAAATCTGACGCATGCACTGGATGCGGGCTTAGTGGAGGAACGAAAATAAATGAGATATTCCTCCCGTGATTTGTGGTCTCTTAAACTCACATGCCTCTTTCCTTCCTTTTAATAATCAGTAGCATTTTAATAGTCAGTAGCAATATTTGTCTTGCTATAGCATTTTTGCCCGTGGGTATTAGATTTGGTCAGATTGGAGTTCATGGCATTAGATCATGTCCCCAGATAGCGGATGATATCCCTAAATGTGGTCACTCTACATTTGCTTCCAGCGCAGGAGCGATTGAGTTTCTAAAATTTGCCATTTTATCCAAAAGAACTGCATGTACTAATATAAGTCCTGAACTAGTGAACTTAGGCACGTATTGTAATTTTTAGGCATTCTCAGTTCAATTATGCCAGGATGCATTTGTTTTTGCTTGTTTCGGTAAAGCGGATATATGGGAAATTACAGCGCCAAAATATAAAGTCTAGCGCAAGAAAGTTCTAATTAATTTTCATACTTTGAAACAAGAAAAAGCAAATACCTCCCGGCACAACTGAACTGAACTGCGAGTGTTTCAAAATTACAATTAAGTGCTTGCCCACTGGTTCAGTTATAGATGCACCTCTTTTGGATAAAATGGCAAATTTCGGAACTCAATCGCCCCTGTGCTGGAAGCAAATGTAGAATAACCACATTTAGGGATTTTATCCGCTATAAGGGGACATGACCTAACGCCATGAACTCCAATCTGGCCAAATTTAATACCCACGGGCAAAATTTCTTGACAGCAAGACAAATATTGTTACTGTAATAATGGAATAGTGCAACGGAGATTTTGAAAAAGATACATATCACGAAGGTAAAAGTGTGCCACGAATCATTTTGTACCCACCGCCTAGCGCTATGCCGTGGTATTGATAAGAGCAATACCGAATGAAGTGAAGAAATGTATTGCATGCATAAGTTTGTTGCGAATGTAGAACAAATTGTTTATCCCGATCAGTCCGAGGTAAGCCATGTTATTTTTTCAAAAGAAGTTAAAAATCTCAATTTTCGAAAAAAATCGATATTTTATTCTTCCTTTAGAGACAAACATTTTATGGTTTCACAACCATATAAAACGGGACAAGCATGCTTTCTGAGCTAAATTTTATGGTAGATGTTACAAAATCATTTCAATTCAGATTGAACATAAATCGATCAAGTTGCGGCGATTTTTCTGCGTCAAGTTCAAAAGGATTTTGATCGAGGATTTTCGCTTTGAAATCTTAGAAGTTGGTCAATTCCTGTTTGATCAATGGGAATATTTTTATTAGAACCGCAATAAAATTCTGCTCAGACATTATGCTTGTTCCGCTTTGAACGGTGAGAAATGGGAACATACAATTTTTGTCCCTAAATACGGAATCAAAAAATAGATTTATCCAAAAATTGAGGTGATTGAACTTGTTTTGAAAAAACTGACGTAACTTGGCTAATCTTGGTTGGATCGTGATAAAAAAAATTGTATTAGATGCAGAATAAAATTTTGCATGTAATACATTCCTTGACTGCGCTGAGAACTACCGGTTGTAGCGCTAGAGGGTTCAAAATGTTACGTGGGACCCTCTTTGTGTTCGAATGTACATACATATGTATTACTCCTAATCTCTCTTACACTTTTCTCATTGCCACAATGCTTCCTCTACCTAATGTGCCTTTCTCGGTGTTGGAGCAAATGAATTAATGAATTGAGTAAATAATTGGTTTTCCAGGACTATTTTATTTTCGCTTTTGTGTGGAAGGAGAGAATGAATGGTATTTAAATGAGGAAGCACAATGAGGATGTTATTGGAAGGGGAGGGACAACTGATGTACGGAATGATTTCACTAAAATATTATATAATCCTTTATCTCCAGCTCCCTTTTTTCCAGCATTATGATTAAAGGGTTCATAGTTGAAAGGGAAGACGTCATTGAGGCATTCCTATATTTTCCATCTCATTAGGGAGTGTTGAGAAGCTGCTGACAGCTTTTGGAACAGAGATCCTTTCCAAGTTGTTATGGAACCAATGTCTGTAATTATGTCTGTGTGAAGAGTTCGTGAAAGAGAAAATTGGATAGGATTGATTCGTACACCATCCGTGCTTTCTTTTGAGTTTGAGAGACGAAGAGCGGAGTAATGACATGGGGAAATCCTCATGTCTGTCACATCTCTCTTTCCAAATGTGACAAAGAACAAAACTTCTTGTTATATAAACTGCCATAATTATTTTTGGGGAAATCAATACTAACGTATGCACAGTATTTTGAATGCATTTTGACAGGTAGAAATCTGTGCAGGGAATACAGGTAGTATGATAAAGACGGGAAACGGGAAAATGTTGTACGTGAGAATAATGTGTTCACAATTGGGGATGATTTTAAAAAAATAAAGTGATTTTAAAATCGTTTAAAAAAATATTAAATGATCTTAAAATGTCTCAAAAATTGTTTGCTAACAATTCACCCAAGAAAATCTTCCCCAGAAGTCTTATTGCGGAGTTAACTCATAAGGCTTTCATTAAAATCTGCAAATAAAAAAGTTCTGACGCTTTTTGAAAAATAAGTTGGAAATCACAAATATTTAGGTGCTCCTTGGAGGTAGAAACTTTTAAAACATAGTGAAAGTTTCCACACAGTATTTTACTTATTCAATGCAAAATATTGTGTTCAAACCAGTTGACGACAACCAATGTTAGCACAGGCAAATTTCATTTAAATTTCTCTTTTTCAAAGGAAATTGTATTCTTTTTTGAAGTTGTGAAATCCAGCAGAGTGAAACAAACAGCAACAAACGGTCTTTTATGAGTCAGACAGAGCCAAACACGGAATGGGAAGATGCTCTTCTAGATGCTTGTTAAAAGGAAAAAAGATGAGAGAACTTTTTCTTGGCAAAGTGAGCTATCGTGGTTGTTCATGGATGATCATAATTCCTGGAGCTTCATATTACGATCCCTATACAGTCCGGCCACAATAATACTATCACAATAATACTCGGTACGTGTACCGAGTAGGTATTTATAAAAATGATAATTTTGCTGCAAATGCCTTGTCAAACAAAGCGAGAGTGGATGATATTTATGCGTTTTCTCAGCAAATAATCGTGGGGCAAATGCATTTTTTATAGGGAGACTCACATCAGAGAACTTTCCTATGAAATGTGTCTTTACAGGTGCAGTTGCCTTCTGGGATATAATTACTTACTAACTTCCTCCCTGTTTGCTCTATATTTTACATGGAGAAAAAAATATATTGTGCAAGCCCTTGGAAAGGACTTGAAGGCCTTTTTTGTATCATGTCCTTCTTTTTTTCGCCCCTTCACTTATGTTTTCACGTATATTTATAGGTTTCAATTGAAAAAAAGACTCTTGTATCAGATAGTTGGAGAGATTCTCTATGAGTAATCTGATAACAAATAATGTTTCCACTCACTCCGCCCCGTGTACCGTGAGATATACTACTTAATATGGTAATCATTCCCTTGTTTTTCCCCTTTTAATGCATAAAGGTCCTCAAGGAGGAGAAAGAAGAAGTTTTTTCTATTCGACCTTTTGTTTTTTTACTTTTCAAGATGATGGAGATAAAGGTGGAGGTTTGGTGCCGGGAGTCTGCAACACTTTCTGACTCATGGCCTGGGCTCAGTGAATTCTTCATGTAATACATACCTCTGTGCAAGTGTGTCTGTGGATTTATAGGGAAAAGACCACTCCACTCCATACAATGACTGCTGTGTTACCTTACTACAACTTGAGGGTGTAAAAACAACTTGAAAATTGCTGATTTGTCCCACGGGCAAAAGACTCATTTCTAACTGATGATATTTATTTAGAGCGTCTTGTCTGCATTTATTATGACCAAAGCCAGTATCTGCAGTGGGGAAGGTGATTTGAAGTGTGTTCGTCTTGGCAAACTTGTCCTCACTTTCTTGTCTCTGTCCTTCTCACTTTTCTCTCACAAGCTTTTCTCTCTCTCTCTCTCCCTCTCTCTCTCTCCCTGCATTAAAGTGTCTCTCATTCTTGGTTTTAATCTCTCCTTTCCTTTTCTCTCTCTCTCTCTCTGTCAATGTTGTCTCTCACTCCTTGGTTAAGTCTTTACTTACTTCCTTGTTTACGTCTTCTCCTCTCTCTTTGGTTTTTCTTCTATCTCTCTATTCTTGCTTCTGTCTCTGTTTATCTCTCCTTGATTTTGTCTCTCTTTATCTCACGTGGCTTCTCTGTATTTCTCCTTGGGTGTGCTTCACGCCATGATTTTGAAGTTTCTTGACTCTTCCTTGTCTCCTTGCCTTTGTCTCTGTATTTTCTTGCCCATGTCCCTCTTTCTTCGGGCTCTATTTCCGAGCCTGTCTCTTTCTCCCCCTGTTCTTGTCTATTGTGGTCTGTTCTTTTTCCCCTCCTTCATCTTATTCATTGATGTCCTCCTATGTCCTGCTAATCGTTGCATCCCCTCTCATTCTCCCTGCCCCCCTCTCGCTCTATAAATCACATGAATCCAAATAAATCTCTTTCACTCTTGCGGCTCCGGAGTCCGTAATAATAATAATAATAATAGTAAAATCCCATTCTCTTTGCGCCCACTGCTTGCATAAATACTTGACTCCAGTGAAGTTGATTTCGTCACCTCTGCTTTGACTTCATAAGTGTGGGCACTCCACTATAGATATAGTGTTGTATACCACTAAAAGCAGACTGACCTGTCATTCACGGGTACTTCCTACCTCAGCCACATGCTTATTGTTAACAAAAAAAATCCTTAATAATCTCAAGACCGTGGTGACAATCATTACTCACAATTACCCTTTATATCTTGGTCCTTTCTCCCAGGTATGAGTTCGCCGTTGTGTAATTTGTCTATTTGACCGCAGAGGAACTTCGCATGTTGGCGGTGACTCAGAGGATTAAGAAAGGCAAATCGTAATGAATGAGATGACTCTTGGAGCACACCCTGTCTGTTTGTACACTTTCTCACAATGAAACTGAAATATTAAATTTTTCGGCTGGCAATTTCCCCTTGAATGAAATGGTTATTGCCTTGTCATATAGTTTGTAGGACAATAAATTAAAAAAAAAGACTCGTGAGGTACTCACTCGCGTGTCTTCCCTTTGCAGTCATATCGCTATAAAGTATGGCCATGTGTGTCACCGTTTACGAACGTGTCGGCGGGATGAGAACAATTCTCACTCCGTTATATTGTGAGGTATCAGAGAAAAAATTGCATGGGAGGGCGTTAAGAAAAGGCGAAGAAAAAAGTAGCTGAGGAAGATGTACTAATATCAGCCTACGCTGGGCAGAGGATTTTATGCTGTAAAGATTTATGTAATTACGTTCGGGTCACCGGGTTAAGGGTGTATAGGACGCCTTCATTTACGTCGTCGTTTCCTGTACTACTCAGTCATTCATAAAAAAGGCAGATACTTAATGGGCAAAGGCTATTACAAAAGATGGACAAATATTGGATAGTATGGTCATAAAATTCCCTCTATAACCATTATTTCATATAATGTAGAGTAAATATCTCCATAATATGTGAAACTATGAATAACAACATGTGGGACAAGATGATTTCCTTCGTAAAAAAAACTGGCAATAAGAGCAAGTGAGAGTGTATGCGGAGGCGGTGGGTGATGATGATGAGTTGGCTTATTCCAGTGTTTTTTTCTATATATACTTACATATGAATACATTTATTGTACTCACCCATACAGATACAAATATTGGGGCGTTGGGGTCCTTGTGCATCCTCACGGAGATAATTGCGCGAGGTGAGAACTTGTGCATGTTTTGAAAAAAAAATGTTTGACAGAAGGACGGGAGAGAGACAAGATTGATAGGGGAGTTATACACGGCCAGGAAGACGGCCAACTCATTCACATCTCGCATTTCATTGAGTCATTCAGTCAATAAAATACTCTTCATTCTTCTTTATTATAAGCAGCAACACAAACGAGTTCTGTCATCTTTCCCTCCTTTTTTTTATATTTATTTCTCCCTCTCCTTTCTTCTTCTCTCTTTCTCTCTTTTTTCATTTATTTCTCCCTCTCTTTCTTCTTCTCTCTTTCTCTCTTTTTTCATTTATTTCTCCCTCTCTTTCTTCTTCTCTCTTTCTCTCTTTTTTCA
>JAQGBT010001914.1:0-27646 GCA_034698585.1 Disparrhopalites patrizii | reverse complement strand
CTCTGTCTCTCTCTGTCTCTCTCTGTCTCTCTCATTTCATTCCTTCGGCACTTGATCCTTCGAGACGAGTACTTTTCCTCATTTAATGTGAGCCAGTGCGATGCAGAAAGGCATGAAATGTAACTTGCATAATTTGTCTTCTTCTTTTCTCAACTGCTCTATTTTCCTCTCTCTCTCCCTAAATCTCGCTTTCTCTGCCTTTCACTCGCTTTTTCCCGCTCTAATATTTACTGGGAGTACATTTGGGTCGTCGTTCACGGCCTGACGTCAAAAGCTTGTAGTGGTGGAGCTGGCTCGTCATTAGCACTTTATTCAAGACACGCGATTTGTTCCGGTAAAGAGACGATCCTCTCCAGTGTCTCCATATCCTCGTCCTCTTTTCCCAGCACGTTTTTTCCCATTCCTCTCGGCATTCCACCGGAAGCTGACAAATGTGGTCCTCATCCCAAGTCTGATTGTTTTAACTTTCTCCTTTTTTTTCTCTCTCAACCCTTCAATGTAAATTCTGAGTTTGTGTAGCCCATGGGCGCATACTTGTGTATGTAGTGGATGAGCGCGTATCTGTGTTGGTGATGAATAGTGGACGATTTTGTGGGGAATTCCTCCCATTTTCAGTCACTTCCACACGGATTTGTCACATTTCCCCGTCCGCCACGGTAATTCCTCCTAATTTTTTCTCCTCTCCGTCCTTGTAATAGACATGGATGTAGGTTGAGAAAAAAAGAAGAAGGATGGGTGTTGCAGGAAGTAAATAATGGTGGAAGGGAAGGAAAACACATAAAAATCCCCACAGCAGTTGCAAAAGATACAATTTGCTCCCCGTTTTTTCATGGAGGCGTAAAAAGTTTTTTTGGGGCCTCATAACATGGAATAATATAGAATACGAGGGAGACAAGTCAAAGATGAAAAAAAAGGAAGAGAGAAATGAAATGGCTGGGACTCACATCCTTCCTCGCAAGCGATCTGAGGAACTTCACATCCGTAGACAGTGATGGCGGGTCCAATATGTTTGGTGCACTGAGTGCTCCCCACCGGA
The DNA here is from genome assembly GCA_034698585.1 of Disparrhopalites patrizii. Classification (NCBI taxonomy): domain Eukaryota; kingdom Metazoa; phylum Arthropoda; class Collembola; order Symphypleona; family Sminthuridae; genus Disparrhopalites; species Disparrhopalites patrizii. The sequence goes on along the minus strand of JAQGBT010001914.1, from coordinate 26,610 downwards.
CAGTCTTGCAGATGCTCCTTTGTCAGATTCAGGCAGGGCGTCACGGAACTCACGGAGCTTTTGTACAAGCCACATTGGTAGCACTTGATTGAATTCACAGTTTTAATAGCCACGACTGGAAGGACAACAACAAAAAATAACTTGATTATTACTCTTTCCCATCTCCCACCCCTTTTTTTATTACATCAACTATACTACACCCCACATTTCCGATCCTTTTTTTACACCCTTCCACACCAACATTGTCGTCACTGTCACCCTCCACACCATCTCCATCCTCTCCACTGTCCACACATCAAATAACTACACATTTCCACATCCGTTATCATCCTACACACATATGTACATATACCGTCGGAGAAGAATCATATTTAACCATCTCCACGGAGCGCTAATTCACGAAGTGATCATCTCCATTCTACCTCTGTGCATAAACGAATCAAATTCATTTCAAATCAAATAGATGCCCTGGGGCCTTACTACCACGCCTTTACGCTCCTTTTAGCTAATTTTCCGTTCCATTGTACGTTTCATTTTTTGAACTAAATTACATCGAACTTTTTCAAACCAAACGTGTATAGAGAATCCGCAATTTAACAATGAAAATTAATAGGTATAATTAATTTACAATGGGTGTCGGACGGATGACTTTGCAATTCTACACAGTAGACGCGACTGTAATGGTAAAAAAGTTGATAAAATTAATTTATCTAGGTTGATTAGCGAGTATATAGAATCCTAATTAAAAATTTTCATAATCTTCATTTTGAAAAACGTATTCAATTTTCTTGGTTTTAATTTATTTTCGGGGATGATCACTTACTGCACGCAAGAAAAATGGAGATGATCACTTCCTGAAGTAGAGCTGGGTGGAGATGGTCACATTTGATTCTTCACCGACGATATTTATACATTACATACATACTTTTAAGTTTATATATCAGGCTATCCGTACATCTCTGAGCCCTCTCGCCTCCCCTTCAAAGGATTTAAACTTACAATGTAGAAGAAAGTAGTCACCTCAAGTGCATGCTAGACCTCCCTTTTTTAATAGGGCAACAAGAAAAGTTGCCGTTTTACTCTATTGAAGTGCTCTTATTTCCCGAGAAAGAAAAAAACATCTAACAAGGCTTCCGTCTCATCCAAAAAATAAACTTGACGAAGTCTTCATCAGGGTTGTGAAATTTTTGGAGACAAATGCAAGGGAGAAATTAGTTCATGCACACTCTTCTTTGAACGTCATTAAAAACTTATTGCTACACATCTCTCAGACATTCCTTCTCTCTCTCGCTGTCGTTCTCCGCTTTGTGAAGGAAGCAATTCCACCGATCTTCATTTTCCTGGGAACAAGTGTAGAACGAAGGCAGGCTCATCTCTCTCTCTCTCTGCTATTCTTTAAGTTTGGCCCGATCCAAGGATTGTCTCGTCTTTCTCCGTGAAGATTGTGTGCGACTCAACGGACGTGAGAGGAAGAAAGAAGGGAAAGAATGAGTAAGAGAGAGAGAAAGAGCGAAAGGGACAGAGAGAGAAAGAGCGAAAGAAAGAGAGAGAGAAAGCGAAAGGGAGAAAGAGAGACAAGAGGGCTGAAGAGAGCAATCGACGTTTTTTGTCTTTATGTCGTTGATCAGTTAAAAGGAAAATTATTGGAGTTTTTCTGGTAAAAAAAATACTTGAGAGAGAATTGCAATTGCCGTCGTCGGAACTACCGCAGGAGCAGTGTTTCATTCTAATGCGGAGAGAGTGAGGAACGAGGAAAAGGAGATCAGCATGAAAAAACTTTTTTTTATCGAAAAGAATTCAAGTGATTCCACAAGTATTTATCTTAAGAAGCCTTAATGGTCTGGGCAAAAATGCTGAGCGGTTTCCAGTGCAATAGAAAAGATGAAGAGAGAAAGTCGGAAAGAGTGGAAAGAAAGATTCAAGTGAAAGGAACACTCTCAAGATTTTTTTCTCACTTTTTTTATATACCAAATCGCTTCACTCTTCAGGTTGTACTCCATTCTCTCTCTCTCTGTCACTTTCTCTCGCGCTCTCTTTCGCTTTCTCTCGCTCTCCCTCTTTCGCTTTCTCTCTCTTACAACCCCACTATCGCCCTTCATTTCTATGAGAATTTAGAAATAACAAAAATAGCATTAAACTACTCTTTAAAAGCTCACATAAGAACTCTTGGAAGCTCAACTTCTTTCCTAAAGTTCCTCCAAGAGATTTCCCTTCATTTTCCATCCTTTTACATGGACCCAATAGGATTTCCAGCAACTCCATGGATGGAATCTAAAGATGTTTCTTTCCCTGTTTTATCCCCTCTTCCAGGCAATAATGTATCAGCTAAATGTTCTCCCCCAAAATGTATTTTCCATTTTTTCTGACTCTAACAGTCTCTTTCTCTTCCCCGGATCAGTTACTCATGCCCGGGAATCTGGGGAAACCCGCTCGTATTTCCTGTGATTACTCCATTCACCGGCTTCCCCGTAGTATTCAACATGAGAAGCCTCTGTAATGATGGCTCATTAGATTGTCTTCTCCCAGAAAAAATCAGGATCCACCGTCGCTTTTTGCTGGGGAGAGATGACCATTTTTGGGATGATGGACGGAAGATATGAGGACGACTACGGGAAAATATTGGCAATATTGGGGAATATGCGTCTCCAGCATTCTTCCTCAAAGGACCACTCTTGGACCAGCATTATCGTTTACGAGATGAGTGCATCGTTCCATTCCGTCTCTTGTGGCGAGGGAGAAATATGTGGATGGTTGCAATGGCAAACAAAAAAGGGCAGGAAAAGAGGGAGACAGAGAAAGAGATAGTAAAATTTAGTTACAATTTCTGTCCCTTTGCTGAAGAAGCAATTTAAGATGGACGAATACAGAAAAAGCTTGACAAAATGTTCAGGGGGACCTAGACGGGGAAAGATATTCCTACGAAACCACATTTACATCTCTGAGGCAAGCTCATTTCGTCCTCTTCCAAGGAATGGATCACTTGAACAGAAATAGGTAAGGGACAATGGGGCAGAATGTGGGGGGAAGGCGAATAATGGTGGAAATGGTTTAGATAATAAAAAAGATAGCCTCTTTCTCTAGATCTTCGTCTCTTTTTTTCCCTCCTCAATCTTTTGTGTCCATCCTGAAAGAACCTTTTCTCTCTCACTTTCTCCGTCTCTCTCTCACTTCCTCTGTCTCTCTCCTTCTCTCCGCCTGTATCTCTCTCCTTCTCGCGGTCTGTCTTCCTCCCCTCCCCGTGTTCTGAGTAAATCGATGTTTATTGGTCACTGCCATTAGGAAGAGACGTTCCTCTCCCTCCATTTGAATAATAACAAGTATAGGCGGATGTACATGCATAACGTAATACTCTCAAGTCCAATAATATCGCGTTTGTCTGCCTCTGAAAGCATTCCATTCTTTCCCCTCCATCGCGAGCCATTGCACAATTCCCTCACTTGTGAATACAGAGGACCAAGGTCAAGAAATATATTTTTTCTCCTCTTTATTTCACTCCCATTCCCATTTCTTTTTTTTTCATCTCTCTCTCTCTCTCCCTCCTCCAAGCTGGGAGAAATGAGGGCACTACGAGCCGAGTTTTCCTGATTTCCCTTTCCCAAGGGCTTTCTCCAGGGACTTGATCCCTTTCCCCACTATTTTTGCGCCGGGCCCACTTTTCTTCTTTTTCCTTTTGATTTCGTCAATCCCCGAAAATTTAGTTTTCCATGGCAGTGCGGATGGAACGTGGCGGGGAAGGAAGTGTGGAGAATGTTTTTGGATGTGAGAGCTTGGTGTATCTCGCATAATGGAGGAGATATGGATTGTCCCTTTTTTTGTCTGAGCCTTTGGAGTTTCCATCATCATTGTTCTGAGTCCTTCCTCGGGTAATTTCGGGAGGTTTCTATCTTAAAGGAATTCCCCCAGTTTGTGAAGCGCCTTGCATGAGAGGGGAGACTGTCACGCGAAAGGAAGCCCTTATCACGTCCCATCACAATCCTCCATCCATGTACGTCGGCACATATTCCCAATTACTTCAATTTCATCCTCCTCAAACCACACACACACACACATTCACCTCGTCCCATCTCCTCACTCCTTTTACAACAGAGAATCCCTCATGTCATTTCCCACGCTCCGGCACGCAAATCTGTTGACGATGGCAGGGAAAGGTGACAAATTGTCCTCACATTCTATTTGTCCTTGACAGGAAAAAATACAACTATCTACAACCAATACTTTTTGTCTGGGAAAGCTTTAAAGTGAAAAAAAGCAGTGATAACAACAATTCCCGGCCCTTTCTCTCTGCGGTGGAGTGTTCCGGATTTTTCAAGAGAGATTTTGGAGGGAAATTTAAAGAACGGGAAGGACTAGCCCATTAGTTTGTCATTGGAACGACTCCTTCGGTATTTTGGGGAGCCGGACGAGTAAATAAATTAGCCGCAATAATTGAATGAAAGGGTAGAACTCCTAGGGAACTGTCTCCTTTTGACATCTCTCTCTCTTCTATCTCTCTTCTCAACTGCTATCTCTGCCTCCTCTCTCTCCCTCCTGATAAGGTTAAATCAAGGCTTTGGGAGCCCTGATCATATAGAGAGTAAGACGTCAGAGATGCCGTAGGAAAATGAGATTCACTCTTTCGGTAGGAAACTTGGTGACAAAGTGGGTGGGCACAAGTCCAAAGTAGTTAAGGAGGGGAAAGACAAGTTGTGGTTTCTATTACCTATTCTCTCTCTCTCTCTGTCTTTCTCTCTCTCCCTCGTTTCCTTTTATGAAAAAAAATTACGGCATGATTGTGCGGCCAGGGAGTTCTTATGTATTAGTCGGAGGGCATGGGACAATGGTCCCATATAAATTAGAAGGGAAGTCCAGGAAGAGGGGGAGTGGGTGGAAGCTGGAGATAGGCCCTCATACTGGACAGTCACCGCCTTTTATACAGTGAAAAACATGAAAAGAGACCAAAGAGAAAGCCATGACGCTTTTTGCTTCCAGTATAAAATGAAATGATTAAGGGAGAAATAGAGAGAGACAGAGAGAGAGAAAGAACTTGTTTGGGCACATGCTAGTAAGTGCAATTCCAGTTACATCCCTGATCACGGTACACTCATTGTGTCCATTGGCGCTCTGGTTCAGGACAGGACGAAGACTTTCTCCGGAGACGGACGCTCAATTATAGATGGAAGGATGATGTCGGGGTTGAGGCTGGGGAGAGAAGCTTGATTAATGCGTCAAGTGTCGTTACACTTCCTCTCTTTCTCTCCCTCTCTCTCTCAATCTCTCTCTCTAGCTCTCTCTCAACATCACTATCGGTCTCCCTTCTCCTTAGAATTCTCCCACAAAATTCTCTTGACGGTGGATTTTACCATGGATATGTAAAGACGGGGAGAGAAAGTGAGTGAGAAAGCAAGGGACCAATTGAGAGAGAAAGTGAGTGAGAAAGCAAGGGACCAATTGAGAGAGAAAGTGAGGGAGAGGAGGATGTTACTGCCATGAAATCATTCAAATTCACATCCACTACATTCTTCAGGCTCCAGTGGCTTTGAGAAGGCGGAGGAGGAGGAGGAGGAGGAGACTGGGGAAATAAAGGTCTCCATATTTAGGATGAAGTGCATAGGCGGGAGTGTCGTTGTTGTGTGGCAAATATATAAGATTGTAATGTGGACTTTGGCGGGGATATCCTCTTCCCACCAACTATATCCCTCCGTCCCCTCCTCTCTTTAGTGCCGGGGCAATCAGAACGGGCGGGAAAGTGAAAATCCATCCAGGAATTTCCATTTGTAATGAGACTCTTACTTGGCTGTGTGGTGCTCAAGGCTCACATGTCATTACTTCCACGCCTCTCCTTTATTTCGGAGGTCGTGTATTTTCTCAATTTCCTTCTCATCGGCCCACACTCATACCTCTCTTCCTCTCTCTCTCTCTCTCTCTCTCTCTCTCTCTCTCTCTCTCTCTCTTTCTCTCTCTCTTCCGCTCTTTATTTCTGTGGAACAAAAGCAACTCTTTGTGTGCTGCAGGGGAAAACGTATAAGACAAACAAACGCTCATATAGGTTAATGATGGTGAAAAACTAGCGGAATCGATTTCCGTGAAAGAGACGCTCTCCTCTATTGTAGCTCCAATAAACGGAGGATATGGTTGCTTAAAGATATGGGCTGTCAGGAGCAGTGTAAAAATTAAAGTCAAATGCAAAATCCGGGATGTATACACCTAATAATATTTGGCTGTCTTCACAACTGATCAGTTGAGAGCATTGAGCAAATAAATTACAAAAATCATCATCATCATCATCATCCTGCCCGCCCTTTCTCCTTCCCCTTTCTCCACCTCCTCTCGGTGGAACAGACGAATAAGAATCACAAAAGGAATTTAATTAAAAAAACACGCCCGTGCTCCTGCCTCGGGCACTCACCCGGGCTCTTATCGGAGGCCTTTCTCTCCGCCAGACTCAAGATGAAAGGAGGAGAGGATGAAGGAGGAGGGGGAGGGGGAGAGTGAGGGAGAGGGGGAACAGAAGAAAAGGAAAATTTGGAAGCAATAAAATGTTATCGAAATATGTGTCTCATTCTCCTCTCTCTCAATAAAGGAATCGCTCTCACTTCCTCTCCGCTCCTGCCCCGTCCTGACCAAAAGTTGTGCGCTCACGTAAATAACTTTTGATTTAGAGTTAAGCCAGCGATTAGAAAAAGATTCGGGAGGGCATAAAGAGAGCAACTTGAGTTGGAAAGAGAGAGAGAGGAGAAATATGAAAGGGTATGCACAGGGATAGATCGAAGTTTTTTTTAGGATGGAAAGTTTTCTTAAAAAGTTGGGTAGGGATGTGCATGTCGGGGTGATATATGAAGAGGAGGGAAGCAAAACGGGGTGAGTCTGTCCGGAAGTTGTTCACAGGAGACGTGTTCTTGCTGTCTTTTTCAGTCGCTCTCCTCCGTCCTTTCTCACTCTCTCCTTTTCCCCATTATGCATCTCTGTACACATCTTTCTTCAAAGATGCATGTTTGCTTTTTTGAGATGCATTCTTTCTTCATTTTGCATCGTCATTGCACGTCTGCCTATTTTTTTTAATTTATACAGACACTTTAATATAGATTGACATAATTAGTTTTTTCCACACCGGACCTATTACACATGTCTGATTTTAATTTAAATAAATTCTGTGGGCTACATTCCTAAAAACATTTCGCGATGTAAATAGTCGGAGAAGTTGCGTCCTATATTTTGTAGTTTGAAGGGAGAAAGAACGTATTCCGTTTTATGACTCCAGAGCCCTTCAGATGGGGAGCGAGGGGGTCGGGGAGAGAAGGGAGGACGTGTAAGAGTGAGGCGATTGGTGAGAGGAACAATAATCATCGGGACAGAGTCGCGAACTGATGACAGCATGTTGCAGTTGGCCAATATTTATGACTCCATTTTGAGTTACGACGGGAAAAATGAGGAAACTGTAGGACCACAAAAACGCCCGTAAAATCACTACGTAACAGGGGAACACATTATAAACTTATGGGTTGATAGGCTCAACAAAGTAAATGGGAATAGTTGGCATTTCATTCTCTCTCTCTCTCTCTCTCTCTTTCTCTCTGTCTCTCTCTCTTCCAGGCTGTGGGGACACGCACTCACCTCTTCCCCCTTCAGTTAGCTTCTCAATACCTTTTGCCTGCCCTCCATCTTCCTCCTCATTCCCCTCACCCTCCCTCCACGTCTCTCTTTAACTCCCTCTGACTTGTCCTCTCTCTGCCTCCCTCTTGAGAATCCCTCCATGTACTTTCCCCATTACAACCTAATGAGTTTTGTGGATAAGCTCCTGGGACCGCCGACAAAGAACATGAGTGACCACCAAACAATTTGCTTGACCTGTCACCGTCACCACCAGCCAAGGCCTTTCAGATCCAAGGCGGAAGAGGTTGTGCGAAGTATGTACTCCGTGAAATATTGGGAAGCATTTGTCTCCCACTTTCTTTTCTTCTGTCCCCTCCCAAGTAACTACATTATTTCCTCCCTCCCCCCATTATTTTTAGGTCAGAGGAATTTTTGAGGATTACTACCAATACTAACTCCCACACGTTTTTTTGATTCCCAAGGAGTTTTGTAGGTTTTTTCCCATCTCCTTTCTCTCTCGATCACTCCCTCTCTCTGGCCCCTCTTTCTCCTTCTCGCCAGAGTGGCTCGTGTGGTGGGAGGGGAAGAAGAGTGCATTGGGCCCAGGATGTAAATATTCTTGGGTGAGGGGACACGGGAGCAGTTTTCTCCGTGAATGATGTGCAAACTTTGGACTGGGAAGGAGAGGGATAACTTGAGTGTGTGTTGAGTTCTTTTGGGTGAGTTCCTCCCTCTTTTTCTATTTTTTTTTCTCTCTCTCCCTCTCTTTCTCCTTGTCTCTCTCCCTCTCTCTCTCTTTCTTCTCTTCTCTCCTACAAAAACTACTCCCACCTTCAGAGCGAATGAATGTGTATCACGACATGGTCCCAACATTATCAAGGAACGAGCCCCAAAAACTCTCTGCCCCTCCACCGTATGTATATATGTATACCTATGTACGTCCCACTCGCACATATGCATGACCAGATCGACACACATTCTCCACCTCCGAAGCTTATACAAGTTCCTCCTCCCTCACAGGGTCTTTCTATATTTTTGGAAATCGATTCCCAGTCATTTTACTTTTTGCAATCATCAACCACTACGAAAAGAGAGAACCTGTGTCATAGGGAAGAAAGTGGAGAAGAAAGAGAAAGCCTGAGAGAAGAGAGAGTTTAGAAGGCAGCCATGGAGTCCTCTTCTATATAGGCTCATAAGGGGGGAAAAAAAGAAATGAACACTAAATCTCATACTGGCTTTACAGGGATGACTCTAAGAGAGAAGGACAAGGACGTGGAAGGGGAAAGTTTTTGGGGTTGAGCTGCCCCTACAAACAATGGAGGATGGAAGAGAAACATGTGAGCTTCCAGGAGGAGGGGAGGGGATCCTGGAGGAGAAGGAAAAGTTGAGAGGATGAAATGATAGCGGGATACAACATTTGTTCTCCAGCCACCACCGCTTTATACTATTTCGGCTGGAGGATACAAGGAGGAATAAATGTAAAAAGGAACAACATCGGGGGAAAGTAAACATTTGGAAGGAGAAAACAACGTGAGTCTGGGGAGAGCTCAAAAATTTTCTTTGACCTTTCTTCTCTTCCCCTTTTTTTCTCTCTTGTTGACGAGGTACCCAAAGTCATCCTTTCCTCTCACTGGATACTTTTCCTGCCTTTCGAAATGAGAACAAATTAGGTGGAGGGAGTCAGCATATTTTTGCAACTTTTTGCAGTATGGCTTGAATCAAAATTTTTTTTTTCGTTTTTCTCATGGGAGGGGGAAGGGGAAGGGAGAGAAAATAATAATATGAAATGTGAGGCGGAGTAGCTGCTCCATAAAGAAATGCTCCCCTCACCCTCCCATTCTTTCTCATGGTTATCAGAGTGGCCAGAGAATGTGGAGCAGTGGGGAAAGTGCTAGAGGGAGAGAGAGAGAAAGAGAGGGAGAAAGAGAGAGACCGTGGGAGAGCAAGAATGGAGAGGAGATTCACCAAATGTTTCCTTCCCATCCTCATCGATTTCATTTCCGGTCATTGCATGTGTGTCCTTTTCTTCCCCACGCTCTCTAAGTGTTTTTCTCTCCTTGTCATGAATAAAAGCCCAGAGGGAGAGAGAGAGGGAAAGAGAGAGGGAGAGCATGGAACTGGCTTTCCCTCTCCGTGGGCACTCTTTGACCCTTGCCGCGCTTATTTATAGCGTGTATTCTTGGGGAGGCCATTCTTCCTGACAAGAAATACCACTTGATTGCGTGGAACGACTCCATTTATTTGGTTTTGATTTTATTAAATTTTCGACGACGACCAATCAGCCTACCTACTCTCGCGGACCGTGCATGTTCTCCATACACTTGTCTTGTGCCTGGAGAAGATTTCATCATCTTATATATACCTTTGCTTACCTTCGTCTCATCTACACGAAGTCTTGCGTCGACCAAGTCAAATACACATATTTTATAAAAGATAAAAACAAATTCGTCCGGGAAAAAGTACAGAGGAAGTTCGAATCAGAAGTCAGAAAGCACTGAAGAAGGCGAAGGAAAGTACGGGGAAATTGCGACGAAAAGTACAAAAAAATCTGGAGAAAGTACTGAAGAAAATGTTCGGGAGAAAGTACTGGAGAAAACGGGAGAATACCGAAGAAAATCTGGGGAAAGCAGGAAAAAATTTTGAGAGTTGACTGAAAAGAGTGCAAAAGTAGAAAAATTGGCACCTCTCATGGTGAAAGAGTTTCAGGATTGCTCTGCTCGGCGAATCATACGCCTTTTTTTATTCCTAATAATTTGAACTCTTTCAAAACTTCTCTTCTATTTGATTGTAAGCCCTACTAGAAAGTTGAGACATGTCTTCGCATCCTACCGAATTTTTTCTACTATCGATAGTAGGAGGGGATTGACTTGAACTGCTTTCTTTGCTGATGAAGGAAATATGTGCAAGATTAAAATACGTTTTTCTCTCCATTTTTAGCTTATGCATCTCCCCACGTGTGTTTCTTTCCTCTTTAGCAAAGTGCTTAGTAACGAAAAGGAAGAGATCTGTTTGCAATGAGTACTTCGACATTGGTAAAAAGCAGGTGTCTCTGTCCTCGCAATTAGACTCTTTTCATCGGATAAATGGCTTTAGTCCCATTCAGTTTTCTTCTTCTGCACAGTTCTTGGAATTAGCTATTCTAACAAGTCGACGGGATTCCCCCTCAAAAGGAGAAATCACTGCCAAAAAAATGAAAACGTAGCTTATGATTTCATTTTTTTTCTCCAGTTTTCCAGGAGACACATGTGTGAAGTGACATTGGAAAAAATAAGTTTGTTGAATGAACGCCTCTGTGATGGAGAGGAGACGGGGAGGAGATGGGAGGATTTTCCTTTCCACCGGCTTGAGGAATTAAGTCAAGATAAATATTTGCTCACTTCACTCATGTATGAAGTTGCTCAAGTTGTTTAATTACTCCCTGAGTTGCTCGAGAACTTAATTTAGTCTGCTGATGCTGCTGACTTGGGAGCAAGGATGAGAGTGTAGGAGGAGAAAGTTTGGGAAAGTCATCATGGTTTAAAAAGGGTGAAATGCCACTAAAAAGCCCTTTTACACAACCTCTTCCTCTTCTGAGGGGGCCGGGGCACGTGGCATGTGCTTGATGACCAGGAAAAAAAATTGTTTTTTCTCTCTCTCTCTCCCGCAAATTTGATGACATCCTTGCCATGAAATGGGATCTAATGACCAAGAAGTTGTATTTACTTGCTCCAGATAATGATGGGGATGGAGGAGGCTGGAAGGGGAGACAGCAGATGTGGTGTTAGCTCATCTGAATATTCCAAGAAGAGGAGGAGAATATGTAAGAGGAGACGAGTGCGGAGATGATATATTCGTCATTAGGCGGGCAATCTGGGTGTCTTCCGCTCTTTGACTTCTGCTGGGTAAATATGTATGGATTTCGTCCTGGCCCTTCAAAGACTCCAAGCTTCCTTCCAAACTTGTGCACCAACCCTTTTTTTTATTCTACAGACACAGCTCACTTATTGTTAGTATCACTCAGCTACACACCCCATTTCGTCCTTACAAGTTTCCACAAATTTTTTCCATACATCCAAGGCACAATTTTTCCCGTTGGAACTTAGCAACAATTTTTTCCCCTACCGCTAAGGAAGACGAATCCTTTTTTTTGGGGTTGAGTAAAAATTTCTCTCCCGCACAAGGCAAAACAATTTCCGTGCTCGCCTAGCGAAACCATAGCATGCCATTAAAGCTTTTTGGCCCACTCCCCTATCATATTCTTTCCTTCCCGTAATTTTTTTAACGAACCCCTGCCCTTATCAAAGGCAATATCTCCCCCACCCACTGACTCTCCCTGGTCTGGGGAAAAAATGGGAGGAATTTGCAGGGAGTACCTAAATGTTCCCTCCAAATGCCAAGGATTTTCCTCCTCCTTACTTAATTGGCACGAATGGACGTGCCGAGATTGTGGCTGGATTCCCCTGATAATATTCAATGAGCTATCCCCATCTATCTAACGAATGTTTCCTCCTGTTTCCCCTCCCCCCATTGACTTTTTTCATCCATGAAGATTATGGACTATTATTGGACGTTTATTGCCAACAACAAGGATTTTACGGCCGAGTTGAGAGCCCCTCCGTTCACGTTTGATTTTGATGAAGGCTAATCACTCGAGTTACTTTAAGGAGTTGTTCATCATAAATCATCGCGTCTACTCACGATTTTCGGGTTTAATTAAATCTTCATTAATCAACTGCCACACTCTGGAAATCCTCTTTTTGGCAAGGCGTGTCAAAGATTTTTGTTTCCCTTCGGTAGAATGAGAGAGAGAGGATGCTGTTTGGAAAAGGTGTGAGCCAGGAACAATTTCCCCGTGTCCACACCCAACCAAGAGAAAAGCGTGCAAGTCTGATAATGGAAATAGACTGCCGCCATTCTGTGGGTCTTGTACATTTTTTTAAAAAAAGGAAATGAAGGGGAGTGAGGTCGGCCAGAGAACATTATGGCTCCTTTCAGAGACTTTCACTTCCTTTCTACTTACCAACTAACGAAATAGGCCGAAAGAAAGTGGAGCTGAAGGAAGTGAAGGACACGTTAACTTATTCATTAATTGCGGGGTGAAGGAAGTTAGCCGGCGGAGGGGGAAATAAAATAAATAAAATCAAGGTCAGTAGGGAAGTCCAATTGTTTCTTTATTTTTCCACCGACCCCACTAACTCCCTCACCTTTACCCGCTTTCTCCACTCCTCCCTTAGTAATTGCCTCCCGTGGCAGTAATTGCTCTTTTACAGAATTTTACAGAGACGGGAAAGGCCAGCAATTACTCTTTCCCCCTAGCCTTTCCATTCATCCAGGCTTAGAAGAAAGGAAGGGGAAAAAGGAAAGCAAAAAAGGAAAGGAAGGAGGCACCTCCTTGGTCTCTGTCCCACAACTTTACACGCCTCCCTCCCTTGTTTTTCCTTCTTCTTCCCTGCCCTGACAAGGGAACACAATCCTAGGAGATCCCAAAGTGTGCTGTGTTTGGTCAAATGTTTTGACTTTGTATTTGTTTTTCCAAGACTTTCCCCGCGCCAAGCCCAAGGATGGGTGAAAGGAGAGAACAAAGACGGGGATTGTTTGGAGAGTGGGAGATGGAAGAAATTTTGCTGGAGAAAGGCAGGCAGAGACAGAGAGAATGAGGGAGAGGGAGAGAGAAAGGAGAGAGACAGAGAGAGAAAGCGAGAGAGAAAGGAGAAAGAGAGAGAAAGAAGAAAGAGAAAGAGAGAAAGGAGAAAGAGAGAGAGCAAGGAGAGAGAGAAAAAGAGAGAAAGGAGAGAGAGCAAGGAGAGAGAGAAAGAGAGAGAGAAATGAGAAAGGGAGAGAGAGAAAGATGGAAGACAAGGAAGTGAATGGAGTGTGGACAATTGTGCAGTGTACATAATAGGATAAAGAGAGGGCGGAATGAATTCATGTAGGAGAGGCAGAGAAAGAGAGAGAGAGACATTCGAGAGACAGAAATTTGCCCAGGGACTGCAGGGAAACAATATGAGCTGGTAATCTGCTTTTGTAAGCTCAATACCCACTTCAATCAACGACTTGTACTACACATTCCTTCTCTTCCCCCTTTGTATCTCTATTCTTCCCAATTGCCCCTTCAACCTTATATACATCCTTTCTTTCTCTTTCAACTCCCATCTTGTGTGCCACAGCAATGTACGTATTTTTATCTTCACTTTTCTCGCAATAATATTTTTCTCGCAATAATATTTTTCTTCAAATGTCTTCCTCTCCCCCTACAATGCCATTGAGTCAATGAATTCATTGCATTGGAGGAAGATGAAAAAATAATAATAATGAAACCTTTGAAGTGAGAAGCAAGCACGGGGAGGGAGAATCCAGCTGTGGCCTCCCAATTTAATCGTGTCACGTAATTGCAGGGACACACCAAAGTAAACGGGGGATTATTACTCTAATAAAATTTAGCTGGCATGAAAAGGCTTTTTTTCTCCCTTTCCCTTATAAAAGATACAATTCAGACATATCCATTGACACACGCGTCCCCGATGTTGCCCCCATTTTTTGTAATGGAAGACGTGGAAAGTTCTGAGGAAGATCCCTGACATCCCCTCATGAACTTCTGAGTGGTTATTTTAGAGGCTGGATCATGTGACATGGGAGTCGACGTGAGGATCGTGGGAGATGTTGAGAGGGAGAAAAAAGGGGTAAAAGGGGGTAAAGGGTCTAGATATTAAAAAAAAGGTCAAAGGATGATTTGTGAAGAAAAAACAATGGAGATTCATCGAGGACAAGGGGGATGAGAGACTTTTTTTTCTTTATCTTGGACCGACATTGCCCTTCAGCAAGTCAGCTTGCGTGTGTGTGCTCCATAACGATTAGCAACGTGGGATGGGATGTGTGTACAGACGTTATGTGTGTGTCTGTCTCTGTGGAGTGCCGGAGATTATGGGATGTGTCGCTGAGGGCCAAACAGAAAATCGGGTAAAAAACTCGTAAATTCTGAGTGCTCCACTCCATAAAGTGGAGTGCGTGTGCTATAATGAAGTTACCCTTTACTTTCTCCGCCGCGCTTTCTCCTTTGCCTTTCCCCCTTTGTTTTGCTCTTTTCTTCCAACTCCAAAGGGCGCCTTTCTTCATGAAACCAGCCACCAAGAAGGAACTTGAGCGAAGGGAATTCATTTTCCATTACCAAAGACATTCCCTTGTTGTCCTGCCTTCTTCACATTCCTCCCCTAAACAAGTCATGTGGGTCTATCGGGACCCACACAAGTAATGTATGGCTGTATACAAGTAATGTCTGGATGTACAGATGTACAGAGGATTTGTTGATCCACCGACAGAATAAAAATAGAACTGGTTCCTTTAGCAGGTGTGGGGCTTGACTGGGAGCGGGATTTTTGGGGAAACAAATAAAAAATCACGGAAATGGAAGTTGTACAGGGTTTAAAATGCATACTTATAAATAGTGGAGGAATTGGAGCGGCGGCTTGTCAGAAATTGTGGAAAGAATGTAATTTTTATGGGACTCCCCCCGGATGAAATTCTGGGGCTCCTTTCCAAAATTTCTCTTCCATGTCCATGCATTATTCTTAAATCCTTCTTTATCCCGGAAAAATTCCGGAGGAGACTTTCGCAGTCCTTAGTTTTTCAACGTTTGCTGGAGGATTTGTTTAAATTTTTTTTACAACTTTTTAAGTTTTCACTGAGGCAGAAGCTCTGCTATTTAATAAAGTAGAGGATAAAACACAATTTTATGTGCCATTAAAGGTGCAGAAAGAGTGGGAGCCGGAGGGAGGCGGGAGGGGGAGGGAAACAGAAGGAGGAGTGCGTTTGGCTTAGAGCGAGGTAGTAAAAAGGGTCCTGGAGAGGATCTCAACCCTTCCGAGACTCACGGCCCAGGAATTAGCATGCAGGGCGAGGAGCAAGAAATATGTCCCAGAAGACTTGAATGAATTCAGCAGATAAGGTAATGGACAAGGGAATTCCTTCGGCCTCCTCCATCTTTTTTTTGTGGACACACCACATAAGTCTTCCCTCCCGTCACTTACTTCTTTGAACACTTCTCCATGCATTTTTCCAGAGGATGTTTCCAGGCTTTTTCCACGGAGAAATTCCTTTTATTCCCTCCTTTACTCACAATCCTTTTGACAGCGGGATGGAGAAAAAAAACTATTTTCACCCTTTACCATCTCCGTAGATTTCCTCTGGTATTATTCCGGAGACGGAATATAATACGGGGATGAACGGGAACACGTTCGTCGTGTGGATGGAGCAAAATGTAGACGATATAGACGATGGAGACGATGTCTCGTAGCCAAAGGGGCGAGACAGAACCTAATGACAGGCTCCACCTCGCAGTCATTGCTCATTGTAGGACGAAGCTTTCACTTGGCAAAGTTATCCTAACAGCATACACACACCCTGTACACGTGCCAGTATTTTAAAGCCCATGAAAAATCCAGGGGCTTCCTCTCCCATCATTATGTGCTCCTCGTCATATGATCAGGACACAATCACAATGAATGGAAATGGCCATCCCAATTAAGACCTATAAGCTCTTTCGAATCGGAAAAAATTTGGCGTCCTTAAATATTTCATTAAATTCTTTTTTGGAGACGGAAGGGGAAATGAGGATAGGAAGAGGAAAGTGGAGAGGGCGAGGACGAAGTGGGGCAAAAGGTAGCTAATGGAGAGGATTGGAAGTTTTTTGGAACCTCTCCAGAGAATCACCTCTTTTGCACAGAGAGCTAAAGAAAGAGAGAGAGAGCTAAAGAGGGAGAGAGAGAAGGGCAGAGTGGAGTATTATAACCTACTAGTGTGTTTTGTCTGATGAGTTTTTGTGTTGCGGGGTGGGTCAGGGGGGGGGGAATGTGTGGAAGTGGGTAATAAACCTTCATTTTTAACTTGGAGCATAAATATGAAATGGGGAAGGGAGAAAGCGAGAGAGAGAGAGACAGAAGAAGAGGGCAAATGGAGAGAAAGGTTGAACTTGAAGTTCATTTATGAAAATACACTCCTATACGTCCGTCCATGAAATTTACTTGGCCAAGTGCTCCTTCTTCCTGACGAATAATCCTTTATTTATTTGAGTCTGGATTGGACGGAGGAGACATTAAATATAATAATAATTTGTGGGAGTTGAGAAAGGAACAAAGGGAGAAGTGAAAAAATAGGGAGAAAAAAATTGGAAGAGAAGGAGGAGGTATACATGGATCCCACGTAGTATTACTTGTTGGCTCCCTTTTTTCTCTGGGACACGAGTACAGGGAGTTTTGTGGGCTATGTATTATTTAACGGTCATGAATTCATAAGACTTCCACAGCCAGAGACAGACACAAAACGGAGTAGATCCTCTGTACACGGAGTCTCCCCAAATGCTATGGAATTGATTCTTTGCGCACAAGACGGAGAGGAATGAGTGAAAAAAAAATCTTCTTCAGCTTCCTCCCATTCTTTTCTCTTTCACTGAGCATTCTCTCTCCCGCCCCTCTCTCTCTCTCCATTCCTTTTCTCGCACTCCCGCTCTCACTCTCACTCTCTCACTCACTCTCTTATTAGAGGGGGAGCATGAGTTAAAAAAGAGTCTCGTCCCCCACTCTTCTCCTTTTCTTTCACAAGTAGCTCATCTCGTGTCTCTCCACTCTGAGGCCGTAGATCATTTGCACCTGCGTTTTTGTTCCAAAAAGGCTTGGTAGGAATTAGGGAAATGTCTTTTCCTAGCCTCCCAACCCCTCCTCCTCCTCCGCCTCCTCCTCATCCTCCTCATCTCCCAATTCCTCCTCCTCATGCATATCTCCGCATCTCCTCTTTATTCACAAGTTCATTAATTAAATCTCTCGTAGTAGGCAACTACTTTTTTGGACGTCTGCTGTATATATGTAGTCAAGGAATGGAGTCAACCTCCTGCCTTGATTCTGTCTCTCAATTACTTACACACAGATGAATGCGGGGCACAATTCCCCTCTTCCTTCAAATATATTTACTATTCTTCCGTCAGCACCAGTCACACATCGCCTTTTTTTTATGAGAGGGAAAAGAGAGAGAGAGTTTCCCTTTCACAGGAGGACCCTCCGTCTCTCTGTCAATATGCGTGGGCTGGGAATGAGGAATCCTCTCCTTTCTCTCATCCTTCTACTTTTTTCCCCCGAATTTATCTCCCACTTTCTCCACCCCTTTCTTTCTCCTCCTCAGGACCACTTATCAAATCCGTGGCAAACTTGAGTGAAGGTTTCCTTGGTGGCATATGAAACCTTTTCAATCACATTCTCTATGTATTCTTTCATAACATTGGGCATGCATTATGTGTGCTTTTGGGGGAGAACGACTGTCTTTTGAAGAAATGAACCTCACCAGATTAACTTTCTCTTTCTTTCATTCTCTCTTTTTCTTTCATTCTCTTTCTCTTTCATTCTCTTTCTCTTTCATTCTCTCTCTCACTCTTTCACTTTCTTCCTTTCACTCTTCCTTCAACTCCCTCAGAGGAAAGTGTCGTTGGGGTAACTATTGTCATTGTAATGGATGGAAATAGGCCAGTCACTGCTAGATTGTTATTTCAGAAAGTCATTTCCAAAGCGTTACCTTCATGGCCTAATAGCATTCTTGAGGGGGGCAATTCCCAGGGAAAATTGACATCACCGACTTTTCCCAACTCCAGCATGCCGTAACAATAAAAGAAGTTAAAAAAAAGAGGATTAGTGAGTGCTGCGGAATTGACACAAACTTTTTCCCTCCAAATAATCGTTGCAATGAACAGACAGAGAGAGAACGAGCACTGCTATATGGAGAACATTGAATGGCCCCAAAGACATATGCTGGTGTCCGTAATCTATCCAAGTACGAGGCAAAGTCAGAAATACCCGTGTATGTCTGCAATTGTTCCCACCTCGGGCAAAAACTGTACTTCCCTGCACCTGTTTTCTTTTAAGTGTGCCGTGTCGCCCCTACAAAAGGGAGGAATCCGAGAAATCCGAGCTAGCTGAAATCCCGGTATTATCCACTATTTTCCTGATTCTGATTTTAAAAACTCCCCCAAAATGGATACAGTAGCAAGTACTTAGCCTCCTTTTGTCTATTTCCTGAGGTCGTCCGCCAATAGGGAGTATGAAGACTTTTTTGTGTGACTTTCCAAAATGGGTTGCTGTAGGTATATGGACGAGTGAGAGTAAAGCTTTATATTACTCTGAGGTTTCCCTCCGGCTCGTGGGACGGAGGGCTTGGAGGAGAATCGGGAGCGTCGTAATCCCATAATGATGATAATAGCCCAGGGGAGGCCCAACGTTAGGCGATTAAATGCTCGAGGAGAGTGTAGGAAACGGCGTCGGAATTTTGCAGAGCTCCAGGACGGTGCGGTGTGAAGGTAATTAGCAACTGTGTGACACAATTTGGTGACTGCAGTCATTGAGGTACACAGGGAGTAGGAAAAATATTAGGGAAACGTGTTCCCTCGCTCACCGTCAACCAATTAGTTGTTACGAGAGAGTCCCTTCCTTGTAATTGTCATTATGGGAAAATAGAGCGATGAAGGAGGACAGGGGAGCAAAATCACCGTTGTCCAGGCAACGATGTTTTTCTGGAGGAGCGGCAAGTGCTACGCCCTTGAATAATTCATGACTATGTAAATCTTTGTTTAAATTATCCCTAAAATTGAGCTCAAAATTATGAATATGATATTATTCCGCGGTGGGCTTTGATGAATCGAAACATGGAAGGATGTGTGTTTAAATATAATCCTAATAATAATCTGCTTCCCGGGAATTACTTCATCTTATTGTTAGTCAAGTTTACACTGTCTCTCCTTTCCTCTCACGTTCTCTGGCTTTCTCTCTCACTTTTTTTGTCGCTTTTTCTACATTTCTTTCTTTTTCTCTCACGCTTATTCTATCGCTTTCTCTAAATTTCCCTCTCGCATTGTCTAAA
The DNA here is from genome assembly GCA_034698585.1 of Disparrhopalites patrizii. Classification (NCBI taxonomy): domain Eukaryota; kingdom Metazoa; phylum Arthropoda; class Collembola; order Symphypleona; family Sminthuridae; genus Disparrhopalites; species Disparrhopalites patrizii. The sequence continues at coordinate 7,170 of JAQGBT010001914.1, read as the reverse complement.
TTTCTCCGTCGCATTCTCTAAATTTCTCTCTCGCTTTTTCTATCGCTTTCTCTCTCACATTTTCTGTCGCTTTTTCTATATTTCTCTCTCACTTTTTCTATCGCTTTCTCTAGCTTTCTCTCTCGCGTTCCATAAATTTCTCTCGCATTTTCTATGTCACTTTTTCTGCCGCTTTCTCTCGCTTTCTCGCCATTGTTTCTGTCGCATTCTCTAGCTTTATCTCTCGGTCTCTCTTGCTTTCTTTCTCGCCTGCTCTTGATTCCTCTATCGTTATGTTTTGATTTCTCTTTCATTTTCTGTTGATTTTTCACTCGCTTTCGTTTTATTTCTATCTCACATTCTCCGGTGCGTTCTCTTACTTTCTCATGCTTGCCATTCCCCAAAGCGTTCCACATAACAATATTTGCGTTTTTTGTTTGTCCGGACTGTGCCGTGGATGGGCCAAAGGGAAGTACGCAGCTGTTAAGGCACCTTTGTGTAATTACTACAACTTTCATTTCATCTCTTTCTTCCTTCCTCCTCGTCCCCCTCCGTCTTCTCTTCCCGAGCCAAACTTTTCACACTACAGACCCCTAACTTTTTGAGGAAGAACGCATCCATTTTAGGAGAAGTTGGAGGGAAATTATCAGGGGAATGGTTAATGAATTTCTGAGACCAATGACAAGTGCCTCTCTCCCCCCTTCCCTTTCCTCCTTCTGCTGGTAGTATGTATGTATATCCATTGTCCTGCCTCCTCACACATTCCTGAAAATAGAGAGAGAGAGGGAAAAAATAGGTTGTCGGGGATTTTTCCAAGGCACCTACGGACTGCAAGCAGGAGTAATGGGAAATGGAATACGTTGCATAAAAGAAAAGTAATTACTCTCAGGGAATGAAGGGGTGGGGAAGGGGAGGGATGGACAGGAATGGAGAGGAGAGGGAAGGGTTGCTGAAAGGATATCCAGTGTGGTCATTGTTTTTTGTTCTGAGAGTCTAATGGAATTCCATCAAATCCAGACTAGATTTTTTCCGGCAGTGGAGTGAGGCTCCAACAAATATTGTCCTCCCCGTTGATGAGAATAGGTACGGGATTTTTGCCTCTGTCGGCGACTAAAACAGGAGGAAATCAGAGGAGTCTCCTGGCTTTTGTGTGTAATAGTGACAAAGTGGGGAAACGCTCTGCCCCCTGAAATAACTTCACATCTCCTCCCTTTTTTCTCTCACTCAAATGGTAATCCGGAGTCCCTGGGTTTATTTGGGGAAGGTAATACGATTGTGTGTATTTTCTGAATGTGACGGAAGGAAGGGAATTTTGGAGGGAAGAAAAAGGTTGAGGGGAGAAAGCATTTAGATGGGAGGAGGACTTGGTCGCAACCCTTTCCTTCTCCTCCATCCCCTCCCCTCTCCCGCCTTGTCACGGCTGACTGATTCAGCTAGTTTCATGGCTACTCTCCCACTTAACCGTTATCTGCATTCAATAGCCACTATTCGATGACTCGGAGCTGTCTCCCGATCCAGTCTCGCCCTCCTCTCCCGCAGATTTCCTTTTGTGTACACAAACAATCCACACGCTCGCCCCATTCTCCATCACTGGAGGGGATACACTGGAGGGAGGGAGAGCTCAACACAGGCCTTCGGGGCATTATTTATTTTCTGCCCAGACAAACTCTACTAATGGGACTCACCAGCAAAGGATGCTTTTGTCATTGTTCTCTCCGCAAGGACTTTGCCCGTTTTAAAACCTGGACCAAAAAAATCTTGTTCTTCCTTTCCGCTTCCTCCTTTCCCCCCATTTTGCTCCCTTTCTTTCCTGCTGGATACTTGGTGGGATTCAAACTAATGGATTCGTCCTTCGGAGCACTTGTGCATGACGGGGATTCCCACAGTTGGAGGTTGGGTGCAAACGGGGCTAGGACCAACTCCCACGCACAGACACACGCACAAGGGAGGAGAGTTGACGAATTTTGAGGAAACCAAGACTTCCTCAAACCTTGGGTAATTCCTCTCAATAAAGACATTACATCTTGCGTGCACAACTGTTTCCAGCTCCAACCTTCACCTGCTATATAATCCGGGAAACCTGGTATATAATCCCCGGGAAATCATTCCGGAAAATCTGGAGGATAATTCTGATCAAAGTCCTTCTTTTAAGCCATTTTTTAAATTTCGGGGTTTACGTAAAAGAAGAAAGAAGTTTTGTTACACCCACAATTATTTTAATCATATGCAATTCTTTGAACTAGTTTTTAAACACTGTATTACTAGGGAGAAAGTAAGGGGATCTCCACCAAAGAAGCCTTGGGATACGGTCCAAAATTTGGGGCAACAATGTCGTGAAAATGAAAGGAGCTGGGTTAAGTGTTGGTGAAAAAATAACCTCGGGAGAGCACTGAATACTTGGCAAGAGTAGCAAGAGAAGCGGAGATGATTAGCGACAACTTTTTGAGTTCAAGTAAAAATAATGAGAATTGATGTGAAGGTGAAGAAAGGTGATGTGAGGGAGTTGGGGAATTACTAAGCAAGACACTGGATCCTCTCATTTGCATCTCCTTTTTACTTGGGAAGCCGGGGAAGAGAGGGGGCGCGAGAAATCGTACATTATCTTGTAGAGAGACAGCGGCAGAGATAGAAAGAGAGAGAAAGGGGGAAAGAGAGAGAAAGAGAGAGAAAGGGGGAAAGAGAGGCCGGAAGAGAAAGTGAAAGGGGCAGAGGGAAAGTCTGGAGGCCGAGTCTTGCCACCTTGACGTGAACGGACGTGCACTCCCACATTTCCCCTCCGCAACACTATAATTACAGACCTACCCACATAACGTCCGTATACAAAGGCTGAGCAATTTATTATAGTGAATATTTTCCTGAAAAACCTCCGCCAGAACTTTTTTTCTCTCTTCCGTGGCGGAATAGGGAATTGTGCTCCCTGCAGAAGGGGAAAACCCGAGGACACATTACAGGGGGAAAAGGGGAAAGTCTGCTAATTTTACATAATTATATATTCCACACAACACGTGCAACCTTTCCACCCCTCTCATTTTAATCCTATTTCCGACTATCTTTTCCTCCTTAACTAGCTCTGCCATGTCAATGTGTTGTAAGGGAGGGGAAAAAAGCTTATTTGATAATGGCCTACCCAATCTCCTTGTCTCTCCTCCTTTCCTTTTGGCTTTCTCTCCTTTTCTCTATTCTCTTTCTCTCTTCTCTTTCTCTCTCTTTCTCTCTCTTTCTCGCTCTTTCTCTCTCTTTCTCGCTCTTTCTCTCTCTTTCTCTCTCTTTCTCTCTCTATCTCTCTCTATCTCTCTCTCTTCTCCTTTCTCTCTCTCTCTTCTCCTTTCTCTCTCTCTCCTCTCTCTGTCTCTCTCTCTTTTCCTTTCTCGCTCTCTGCTCTCTCTTTTATCTACTTTGCTCTCTCTTCCTTTCGTTTCCCCCTGCACTTCCTCCCTGGAATGAAACAAGCCTCCTGATGTACTAAATTTGACGCGAGTCTCAGGGTCTGCCATTACTCCTAGAAAGGAAAAGTGAGGGTGACGTTTGCTAATAATTATTAGACAGCGAGGTGACACTTGTTTGTAGTAGTGAAGAGACAGTTGAGAGGAAGAGGAAGGAGGGTAAGGGATAATCAGAGTATTTGAGAGTGCTTGGTGCGTGTACTTGCCTGTAATGGACAATTTAACCGGGAGACGGAGGTGATTTCATTATGCATGTCAAAGAGCGTCGCACTTTTTTTGTCCCACTACAAAACTCTGGTCTGACGCTCCTTCAAAAGAGAAGGTCTGAGGTGGAGAAAGCTGGAGAGACAGATGAAAGAGGGAGAGAGACAGAGTGGAGGGAAGTGAAGTGAAAGAATTCGGGCTGTGGATGGTTCACACCCTCGTTTCATGTCCCAAGAGCTCTTCTACCTTTCTCCGACTCCTTACGCCACTTTCTCTCTTACTCCCCCAGATTATTAAGTCTTTACGGGTGACATGTCTCTCGGAGAAACTCCTTGGTCGTCTCGCCACGGTGTAAACACTCATCGAAATTCAAATCAACAAGCACCATAGCTCACTTATCTGCCCTTTCCCTTTTGGAAGGAAAAAAAAACTTTCACCATAAACTATAGTCATACAAGTACTTCGTGTGGTCTATACACAAAAACTTTTTTGGGGGGATAAACGCCTTCGTCAGAATAAGTACTTACTGAATCCAAGTTTTTCCCCTTTCTACTTCTCTTTTTTTTATTTCTGAATCGTGACAGCAACACAACGTTTCCTAGGACTCCCCAAACCATTCACTGTGACTGGAGACTCAAGGCCGTAAAAATGTACTTGATCTTATCTTTCCTCATTCTTTTTTTTACTATTCCTTCGTCAGCCATTATTATATTTTCCTTGACCATTCGCCTTTTTTTCCTTTCTGTTGTATAAAAAAGACTCTATAGGGCAAAAGGGGCTTTTATTGAAGGGCAAAAACATGCATTTATCCATGTGGAATTCCCCATTTTGTGTTGGCCCAGAGAATCGGCTGGGAAAATGGTATCAATCAATTGTGAGGCAGTAATTCACGGGGTCAACGTAGCAAACAATCATGACGATCGTCATTTTTATTTGGGTAACGAAAACAAAAGGGCTAGTCGGTGATTGATTTTTCCCTCTGTATACTTCCCCTCCTTTCCCCCTCCTTTTTTCTCTCCTTTTTGCCAGTTGAATACATGCAACTCTCCAAACTTTTCCTTCTCCCAGACACTTCCTCTCCCTCATTTCATCCCTGTTTCTCTCCGTTTCCCTCTTCCTCCACATTTGGAACCAACTTCCGTGTAGGTCAAAAAAAAGAGAGTGCCCCACACAAAACGTGTCTTTATATGCATGGCGTGCTTTACAGAACTCAACTTCTCATTCACATGTACAGCCGGGAAAAAACATAAAACTGCTTCACTTGCACTTTTATAAGACTGAGCTAATGGAGGAAAAAGTAAGATATTCAGCGCCGGTGGAACTTCTGACCATATGGTTGGCTTTCGTGGAATAAAACTTGCTTTTTTTAACCATTTTTAGTGGAAAGTAAAAAGGAGAGGAAGCGAGAGAGAGATATAGAGGGTGACGGAGAGAAAGAGAGATATATAAAAGGTGATGGAGAAAGAGAGAGAGATATAAAAAGTGAAGGAGAGAAAGAGAGAGATATAAAAGGTGAAAGAGAGAAAGAGATGGGACGAGGAAGAAATGAGAAAGAGGACGATTGAGCCAGTGCCGAAACATGCAATGGGAGGAGAGAAGTTGATGGGATAAAAGGCCTTTTTCTCATGTGTGTATGAGAAAGTTGGATTTAATGGGTGATGAATACGTTTTACTGTAGCCATTTCACAAAAAATCAGCAATTGGATGAAAAGGGGAGAGAAAAAGGGTGGAACAGGGAGAGAAAAGAAGGAGTGAGAGGAAGGCCCTTTCTCTCACCACATCGAGTGTATCAATCACGGAAGGATTCCCTGCCATTTGCAAGTTCTGCTTGTTAGCACTTTCAAGCGGGGAAAAAGAGTGCTCAGAAATGTCTTCTTCTGCTTTCTCTCGCTTTCTCCTCGCTCCTTTCTCCCGCCTTCCGCCCCTCTCTCTTTCTCCCTTTCTCTATTTCTCCCATTCTCTTTCCTTTCCCTCCCTTCAATAATGCAGAAACATGCATAAGCGTAGATATATTGCCTTGGAAAAGCAGTGCATGACCACTTTCCCTGGGAACTTTGGGCGCACGTTAGAAGTCGGATGAGCCTCGTCGAGGAGCCCACCGTGGCCTCTTTTAAGCCATTTCAGCACGTTCCCTTCTGGATGTTGTGAGAGGAATTTTGGCATGCCTTCGTCCATTCCGTGAATGTTAGTGTATGCAGAGCGAAGAGAAATCTCCTCCATCACCAAATGAACATGCACCGGGAAATGAAGAGGTAAAGTCAAAGGGTTGCAAGTGTGTGTGTTGATGTCGATTTTATTGGGTGTAGTATTAAGAAAAAATGCCTTTCTTACTCCAAGTCTTTCTTAGCCTCTCTCCCCATTGTGTACAGGTAGGGAGAGGGATGTAAGACGTTATCCTGCGAGCTCTCAATCAATTCCCTTTGGTTTGGGAGATGGGAGAAAAAATAGAAAGAGGAACGGGAGTGAGCGTGTCGCCAAACATTTGGGGTGAAGACAAAAAAAACAAAAGAAAGAGAGCAGAAATCGAAGTTGGTTGGATTCATTGTGCCATTGTAGGCTGTAGAAGGAGATAATGGGCAAGCATGCTATTGAGGAAGCGACACTGTGACGGGAACAACTTCTGATTTTTCTCTTCAAACTGGAAGGGAAAAAATACTTTTTTTTCTCTCTCTCTCAATTCTCTGGTTCGATTTTGAAACCCTTTCTCTTCCTTCCCACACGACGTCTTCTCAAAAGAAAGCAAAGAAACGAATGGCGCGATAAGCAATCACTCTCCACTTCCATGGACTCACAAAAGGAAGAAGCTCACGCCGAAATTGAGTTGTGGGGAAAATATGAAGCCAACTAAAAATAGTCTGTCAATCTCCGCTGCCATTGAACTGGGGCGTGTGAAATCGGGAGGAAGAGAAACAAAGCACAAGAAATGGACTTTTCTCCTTAATTTATTTAGGCTGCAGGAGGAACTTCGTTTTGCATTTAAATCATGGTGCAGCTTCTGCTTCATTTGAGGCTCCCTTTTTCACGCCACTTTTCTCTCTGCTCTGTGTAAATGAATGGGTGTGGGTCCTAAAAGTTAGGAAAGATCATTGCTTCGTCAATCATAAAACCTTCTGGAGCTCCTTCGATCCAGTAAATTTCTTCCTTCATTCTTTTCCTGCTAAATTGTGTCATCAAAATACTTTTCGCCTCCATATCCATCATCCTGCATTAGTGTCCTTCATTTCCCCCTTCAATGCCTTCCACTGAAGATGAAATTCTGCTGGATATGTTTTTTTTACAAGGCTGAGTTTTAATGAAAAATATTTGAAATTCTTTAAAAGATCGTTCAAGGCATATCTAAAAAAGTGTGGGGAAAATTTGTCGTCTCTTGTATTACATTTGCATCCTCATGTGTGAGTCAGCTGGTGGGAACTGTCAATTTTAATGGGCGGGTAATTGCTCTCTGTATGCATGTAAGGAGAGAGAAAGCAAACGAGAGAGAGAGAGAAAGAGAGAGAGAGAGAAAGAGAGAGAGAGAGAAAGAGAGAGAGAGAAAGAGAGAGAG